>PVIR01029126.1:0-21298 GCA_004026965.1 Petromus typicus | reverse complement strand
TACTTGTTGACTAAAGTCAAAATGAATCTTTTGAGTAAGAAGATAAGGAAGAGAAGCTGTGAGGGACAACATTCCACACTTCATGTGAATGTGAAAAATCTTAACTTTGTAATTCCCCTTCCCTGAAGTTTATGTTTAAAATAAGACCACAGAAGCAACTCTCCAAGACTCCTCTCTCTCTCTCTCTCTCTCTCTCTCTGTTCCCCTCCTTCCCTCCTTTTCTCTCTCTCTTTCTCTCTTTCTTCCCCTCTTTTCTTCTTCCTTTATTTTTCTTCCTAGAATTTACAGCTCCATCTTGGCTGTGAATGGTTTGTACTCTGCTGCATGAAAGGCGGACAAGTCAGAGAAACACACCCTCTTCTCTTGTTCCTTGACCTGAAGTGTAGCATAAAATTGCCTACAAAAGGCCCATCCTAAACTGCTCTCTAATAACACCCCTCTGGAGACTGCCAGAGTCAGCAGTTTCTCAGAATAACCATATTTTAGAGACATTCAGATTCCCAGAGAGATTTACTGGGTCATTAAGGTAAAGCTCAAATTGCTAAACAATGCAGATTACTTTGCCCTCTGCTTCTGTGAACTATCCTGTTAATTTCCCAGCATGTTGCCTGCAAAGACAATATATAGTTCAAGGGCTCTGAGCCCAGAAATCTGTCATCCAGGATAGGAGCCAGGATACATTTCACCCTGAGGGGGCCACTTCCACACTCATGTGGTCAATCAGGGCGATTCTGAACACCTCAGCCCCTAAAATGAGTCTTCTATCACTGAACAAATATCACTGAACTCCTACCATGTGCCTGACACAATTGTTCCAGGACACGGCAGTGTATTGATCGGATTGCTGCTCTGTGCAACTTAAATCTATCAGGACAGTAGGCAGTGGGACACTGTCAATATAAAGCCCCAACTCATCAAACGATGACGGAAGTAAAGAAGGATCAGAGACAGTATGTGTTGGGATGTTGTTTGCTGTTTAGTTTAATAAGCACGGAATATCTTCCTACTAAGGTGATATCCAAGCAGAGAACTGAATGAAAACACAGATCATGACTGTGCCCAAGCAGGAGAGAAGTGCCGTGAGCGAGACACTGGTGTTCGGGCGTCTCACCAGCGCAGTGATAGCTGAGAGGCCGGGCGCGCAGATAGTGAGCACGCCATGGTCACCAGGGCACTGAGTGGCCCAGGCCAAGGCGAAGCTTCCGCTTCCCTCGGAATCCGTGGAAGTCACTGGTGGGTTCTGAGCAGGACCGGAAGTCTTTGACCAAGTTAGTGATAGAGCTGCTCCCTGGCTGCTGTAGGAAGCATCCTAAGGAGGAAGGGTGGGAACAGAGAAGCAGATGAGGGTAAAGATCTAGACAAGCAGCGACGATGACAAGGACAGCACTGACTTCGTACGCACCACACACTGGGTTCTAGGCTGGTTTTAGTGTTCTGTATGCTTTAATTGTGTATCACCACAAAATCGGCACTGACATAATAACTAATTCATAGCTGAAGAAGCCAAGGCATAGAAAGTTTAAGCCATGGACCCAAGGTCACATAGGAAATCGGTGAGTTGGGTCAAGATGGCGGCTTTGGAGGTGGCTGCGGGCAGGATACAGCCTGAACAAGGAGACAACAAAGTGTGATGGTGGGATATTTTCAGAAGTTCAATAACAGTTACTCCATTTATCAAGCACTTGCAATGTGACAGCTTTGGAGGGAAGTTCTTTATGTATATTATCTCATGAATCTTTCACAACTACTTGTGAATTTTTACTCTTCCCACTTTGTTATTATGGAGATCAATACTCAGATAGTTTGATCTGTTTGTTCCTGTTCAGAGCTGCTAAATGCCTGAGTTCTGCCTGACTCTGTAGCTTATGAGCTCAGCAGTGGGACTTGCCTGCCCCACTCTGTGTTTCTTTATTCATCCTTATATTTATTCAGGATCTTTTTACATCATTTTCTAAATTCTGGCTCCATGATTTTTTTTTTATCCCGAATATATACCTAGCCTTATATGTTACTTCCTGCAAGGACCCTGGCCTTTGTTCTCTCAGTGTGTAGTCTCTATTTGCTTTGTTATTTCATACTTTGTCAATAACATTCATTTATTTATAAGTCCTGTGGCCTAAAATATATGTCTCCCAAATTCCTATGCTGCACATCTAAGCCCCAGACTGCTACTTAACACAGTGGTGTTTGGAAGTGGGGCCTCTCCACAGTCATGAGG
The DNA here is from genome assembly GCA_004026965.1 of Petromus typicus. NCBI lineage: Eukaryota > Metazoa > Chordata > Mammalia > Rodentia > Petromuridae > Petromus > Petromus typicus. The sequence continues at coordinate 19,080 of PVIR01029126.1, read as the reverse complement.
TTCAGAGGAGGTCCTTGTTCTAGGAGCATTTCCTCAGAAAAGAAGACATCAGAAATCCTGCATGTCCCCTCTCTCTCTCTCCCTTTCTCTCTCTCTCTCTCTCTGTCGAGTAAAGACACATGACAAAGGTAGACATGTCAGTAGCTCTCACCAGAACCTAATGATGCTGGTATGCTAATCCTGGCCTCTACAAATGTAAGAAAAAAATTTCTGTTGTTTAAGCCACCTTGTCTATTGAATATTTTTATGGCAATTTAGCAGACTAAATTATGTATCATAGGATATCACACATAATTATATATTCTATACTGTATAATAATGTTTTATGTGATACTGCATATTTTATTGTGCTAATATATCTTCTCTATTTTATGATAGCTTTTTTCTTGTATATTATTTCTTAATACTATGTAATGCACAGTTTGAAGCTTCATGAAAGTCAGAATTCAACTTTTTATTTGTCTCCACACACTTGCATATTACACAGCACATAACAGGCATACAATGATATTTGATGGGAGCCCACATTATCAACAAAGGAAGGATTTCATTCTCACTGAATAACTAGCCACTGTCAATAAAAGTGCTCCTTAACTGGCTGTGGCCTGATTGGTTAGGGTTTCTAGCGAGCCTTCCCTGTTTCCAGTGGAATATCTGACCCATTAGTTTTTCAGCCCAAACAATTTGTTCTGTCTATTAACACTTTCTGAGCTTATCTCAGTTTTGCATGTATATCCTGAGGAATTGTCCACAGATGTTTTTCCATCCATGAATTTCAGGTGTCTCATCAAAATTAATTATAACTTTAGACTCCAGTTTCTTGGACCAAATAGCATTCCTTTGTCTCATTATCTAAGACAAAGGAGAGTTGTAAAGAGAAGGATACATACAAAAAATTTCCAAGTCCATGATTCATCCTGAGAGTTAAAAGGCTATTATCTGGGTCCAGAGATGTGGGTGATGTGGTCTCATCAGCTCCCTGACTGCTTCCTGCTGCTGAGCTTCAACTCTTGTAAACTAGAGAAAGCAGGATCTGTGTCTTGTAATCTCTTAGAGCAGACTGCATGTACAAAGGCCCTGCAGATCAATTTGTGGTGTTAAAGTGCTTTTGATCTTTCCGGAGGGACATTGCCCTGAATATTTAACAAGGCAGGTAATAGTCCTAAATGACAGTGGAATTGAGTTGGGTGGGTTGGCTCAGCTATGGCCTAAGTTATGAAACTGCAAAGAGGGGATAGACAATTTCTATTGATTTGGGGCTAATTTCTTTTACTTTATATTTTGGTCTAAATCTATGAAGTGTGCTCTGAGCAGCTTTCTGTCCAGATAATAGAAAACACTTCCTTTAAGTGGTTAACTTGACAGCCTTTCATTTGTATCTGGGCTGCCTAAAGCTACTTGTAACTCCTATCTTTCATGTTTACAGTTCTCTTTCTATCCGGGATATGTTTGTTCATTTATTCATTAATTTGAGCATCTCTGATTGAATTTCTACAATGTGTGTTAAAAAATAGAGGTTCTTTGAAGGAAAAATGAGTAAAAATGTTTCTGTGCTGTATGAACTCCGAGTCTAATAGAACAGGCAGGTAGAAAGATACATTGGTACACTAATGGTCAATGTGGTGGTATTAGGGAACTATAGAAGCTCTTGCACAGAGTTAACACAACCCCTGGATTGATCATCAAAAGAAACATCTCAGCAAATGTGTCTCTGACTTTGATCTATTATTATCTCAAACTTCAATATTTAATTAGGCAACTCAATGAACCTCTTGTAGATTCTATTTTCCAAACTTAGTTAGACTGGATTTTAAGGGGTTCTTTTAAATACCTATAAAAGCTGAGAGTTTCAGCTTTATTTGCCTGAGAGATAGTGTATCAGAGAGGCTAAGGGAATTTGAAGATAGACAGCTTGGATTAAAATTCTGGTTTCACTTCTCATTTTCTCTTTTCTAATGAAAAATATTTAAATGCTATGAACCCATATTTTCTGTTTCTGAGAAATAGTATTGATTGTAAAAACTCCTTCATAGATTGTCCAGTAAATAATCTCTAATTAATATTATTTATGCTTATGCTGAAATATTACAAACTGCATGAAAACTTTTTACATTTAAAAGAAGCCATTGATATATATAAAATATACTAACCAAAATATACAAATAGCTCAATGCTTCTCAATCATGTGTGGTTTTTCTCCTGCACAAGGGCTATTTAACAATTTTAGGAGACATTTTTTATTTCAGTTTGGGAAGGAGGACAAGGACACTTATGTTGTAGGAAAAAGCAAAAGATGCTGATAAATGCCCAATAATGTACAGAGAAGCCACTACAGTAAAGAAGCCCAACATAGTTAAAGTTGAGAATCCCTGGATTATCTAAAGGAACCTGTTTCAGATGTCTTTGATTACCTCAAAGCACAGTTGATAAATTTTTATTCATTAATTTATAAGACGTATTCATTTATTTAATAAAAATTGAACACATCCTGTGATTCTTCCCTGGCCACTTGGGTAACAAATCTCAAACATGTAGCAAAAGATTAACTTCTTGGGTGCCAGATGTCTAGAGAGAGACTGAACACCATATCTTTGAATTAGTTTGAGGAAAATCATGAAGATCTAATTGGAAATCACAGAGGATCTATGAAATAGTGAGAAAAGATGTGAGTGGACTTGAGAAAGGGGAAAGATAGGGTCAAAGATTCCTATGGTCCTCGTGACATGGGAAAGAAGCTTTCATGATTTAATGTCTCTAGGATTACTAGCCCCTGATTCAAACTGCTTCTCTATATTATTCTCCAATGTACAACTTAACATAAAGAAATAAGACCTCTCTGCCTTTTTATCAGCAGCACCTTCTGCCACCATGTCTACCAAATTAGAGGCAGGCATTTTAAAATGTCGCTTCTGTACTGGTTTTTTGTCGTTTTTTTTTTTTTCTTAGCAAGGAAAACTCCTGAGCTCTTGCACACCCAATCTCATACACTTACAGTAGATGTCCTGCATATTCTTGGAGATGTTAGAGAGCAATCTGACCTACCTGTCTGTGTTTATTGCATGCTTTGAGCCCCTTAAGTACAAGTCTTGTGTTTCACATTGTCTTTGCTTCTCAGGTTCCAGTACAGCTCTTAGCATAAGTGAGTCTCTGTTAATATTGGCTGAATGAGTAGGTTATTGGATCTGTTTCTGCCTCTTAAATTTTGACTTCTGCTCCCTTAAAACAATCATGTGGGCCTAGAAGAATCAATGGAAAAGGAATGAGCTAAAATGGACATCGTTTTATACCTAAGTATCTAGGAGATTGTTTGCCTCATGAATGGTCTCTGTGTGAAGGTGAGGGTCGATAAATTTGACAAATGAGTCACAGACCACACTCATGCTCAGTCATGTATGCAGGCTTCAGACATGTGCCTAACCTATTTGCTGCAAAAACCATGGGAATCTTTTGTTCCACGGAATGGTGATGGCCTCACCCTCGGACTGCACATCGCCTCCTGAAAAGGCTAAGAACTGCTGGAGTCTGTGGCTGGTTTCCAGAATGAAGGTGACAGAAGCAAAGATTAGAGTCTTGCCATGATGGCTGTGATGGATCAGTGTGGCTGGACTGTGTTGCATTTCCCAGACTTCATGCCTGTTCTGCCAGCCACAGGAAAGCAGCTGGAAGGGAGTCTGCACTCATTTTGCAGCACTACAGACCTTTTCTAACAATCAAATAGTGCTTTGGGTGCTTTGGGTGTGTGTCAATGAAACACAAGATTCTAGTTACTTGAATTTTTTGTTTATTCAAAAGGGATTATTTTGGATGAACAGAGTGTTTAAGTGAGATTGTAAAATGTGTCTTGATAATTAGATACTCAGAGCATCACCTGGCTCTGCAACTGCTTCCCTCTAGCCTGGACCCTCCCCATCCAACTGTCTGTTCTCTAGCTTGTGTAATAGGGTCCCATGTCCTAAGTCCATACACGCAGAGGTGCACATAACATTATGCACATATACACATATCTGGAAGAACATATACATCCATAACATATATGTACATACGCACTGGATTCATTTATTCTGGATTATGCTCAGCTAACTCCTATGCATGTGCACAGGGTTTCAATGGTTTCAAAAAGGGCTCCTGGAGGAAGTAAGTGGGAACATAGAGGGTGCCTAGGAAAAGGCCTGAGCTAGAAGAGAACAGCGAAAAGTCTGTAACCAGAGTGGGTGTTGTCGGGGATCGAATAGAGGTGAGCTTGGAGAGTTCGGCAGTCCCTATACCATAAGTTCATATAGAAGGAGAGAGGATTATGATGGGCTTTGCTTATCTAATTTTTAAAAAATATTTTTGTTGGTACATTATGAATACACATCATTGCATTCAACATCGAGAGTTTGTAACAGAATATGACACGACTTGATTCTCATTTTTCCCCTTCCTCCTGCCCTACAACCCCCAACCCCTTATAAATAATCTTTGTTTCCTTTTCCTTATTATTATCACATTCTTTTCCCCCTCATTTTAAGCCCTATATCCTCTTTTCTTTTAAATATTTTCTATTTCACAATATCAATTATATATACTAGAACTCATTTACATCTTAATTTTCTCATACCAGAGAAAAGGTACGATATTTACACATCTGTGACCTATTTATTTCACTTACAAGGATGTTCTCAGGGTATATCCATTTGAGTATGAATGACTCAGTCTTATCATTTTTTTATTATTTCTTTTTTAATTTTTAAAGTTTTTTTAAAAAAATTTAAAAATCTTTATAATCTTATCATTTTTAATGGCAAAATAATACTCCATTCTATAAAAGAACCACATCTTCTTTATCCAGTCTCCAGTTGATGGACATTTGGGTTGTTTCCAAGATTTGGCAATCAGAAACTGAGCTGCTTTAAACATGGGTGTGCACATGTTGCTGTGATATGAATATTTTAATTCTTTTGTGCACATACCTAGCAGAGTGATGGCCAGGTCAAATGGGATCTCCAGTCCTATCTTTTTGAGGAATCTCCACACTGATTTCTTCAGAGGTTGGATGAGTCTACATTCCCACCAACAGTGGAAAAGTGTTCCCTGTTAACCTCGCTAACATTTGTTGCTGGATAATTCTGAAACAGCAGCCATTCTTTGTAGGGTTAGACAAAATCTCAGTGTTGTTTTCATCTGTATCTCTCGAATGACCAATGATGTTGAGCATTTATTCATATACTTCTTAGATGCTTTTACTTCTTCGTCTGAAAAGTGTCTGTTCACTTCAGATGCCCATTTTTGAATTGGGTCTTTAAATTTGGGTGGATTGATTTTTTAAAGCTCTTTATATGCTCTATATAGTAGCCCTTTGAGGAATAGCTGGTAAAGACTCCCATACTGTTGGTTGCCTTTGCTCTCTGTTGGCAGAGTTGCATTTTTAATAGCAAATAAATTCACACTGACTAGTGCAGGCTGCTGTTACTACTGTCAACATCATTTACGTTAGACAGTGGGAACCAGCTCTGCCACTAGGCCCAAAGTAGCCACAGTATCCTGAAGTACCATTCCTCTGGCCATTGTCTGGTACTGCAATGAATTCTTCATGATTGCCATGTCTTTTCAAAACCAAGTACAGAGTCAGAGATGGTTGTCTAACTGGATGAAATATCTCCCATCCTCTTGTTGACCATAAAACTACAAAAAGCACAACCTGGCCTTTTTAAAATTTCTTTTGATAAGTGATCTTTGTCTTCAGATAATCTCACAGAGTGAAACAGTTAACTAAACAAAAAAGAAAAACATAGATAGCAACATTTCCTACAGATATGTTACTCTGCCACTGATTAGCTATGAAGACTTGGACATACAATTACCATTCCCTAAGCATGATTGTCACCTGAAGATGGCCAAAATGATACTTCAACTACCAGGAAAGTATGTGGAAAATCCCCAAGAATCATCTCCATAAGACATTCAGCGCAAAGAAAATAAATGGTACCATAATTACCAGATTGGCTAAAGGATAATCACTCTAGATACAAGTGTATTGAGAGACATTTTATTAGTATTGGGAAACTATATAGTTGCATTTATAAGTTCATGTAAATAATGCCATATCACAGAAGTCTCTAACCAGTGTGAGTTAAACTGTTTAATAAGTATTCAGGCCACCTGTCCCTGATGCTCTACCTTCCTGACTTCTACACTGGAGATGGCTAAGCCATGTTGACCCAAACTCTCCTATACATTGAAAGTTTGTTTTGCAGACACTGGGAAAATAATAATAATAATGAAAATAATTGGCACATTGCCATGTACTTGGAATAGTTTATTCTCTTTACATGCTGTCTTTTCTTATTAAAATCACATTGTGATGCAGCAATTATTATTATTGCATTATCACATTGTTGTAATGGATTATAAAAACTGAAATTCCAAGTAAATAAGTTGCCACTACACACAGCCTGTGAAGAGGAGATGAAAATCCCAGAGCTGAACACTTTGCTGTGCTCTTTTTCCCTCAACTGCGTTATCAGGAGTCCACCACAGGATTTGGTACTTTCCAGGCAGGTGCTATGCCTCTGAGCCACACCCCCTGCTGTGTCCTTCTGTTAGACAAATTTCCACCAGCCAGAGCCAATTTTTCTTTATGTCCAGGAACTAAAGGATATGTATCAATGCTGAGAAGTAATGGGGGGGGGGAATCAACAGAGGAGAGGCACGGATAGAGCCAAAACTCTATATTTGAATCTCACCTCTATAACTAATCAGCAAGGTGGCCCAGCTGTATCTTGCACTTTAGCCTTTGCCCTGGACTGAAAATAGAGAATAAAAATATCTCTTATATAAATGATGAGAAAATTAAATGAACCAGTGTATGTGAAAGGCCTCTGTTAATAATAAAATATTACACATGTCCTATTGTATTATTATTATTGATTATTTCAGAAAATGAAAGGAAGAGAAAAACTGAGCATGTTTGTAATCATTCATATTAAACATAGAAGCTGAGTAGAAACTCTCAGATGTAAAATCCCAGCAGACCTGAAATGGAGTCATCCATACAGAATCTGTAACCTCTGATTTCTTTCCTCCTTCTCTCATGCCTTCCATTTTTTCATTCTTTCACCCCAGTTTTCCAACTCAAGTTTTACCAGTGCTATTCAATTAATCAAATGGAGAATCTGAGGGTCCCTTTTATCTTTTTGTGATGTTTCTAATGTCTTGAATCAATTAAAAAGATTTCTAGTCTCAAGTAAAATATTACAGTGGGTCTTTAGCTACCATAGTCACTTCCTCTTATCCCATATCTCTTGTGGTTCTTGCTCAAATTAAAAATGATCCTGGAGAGTAAATGATTTTAATCAAGTCAAGGCAATGAGACAGCCATGATAGTGCAACTAAAGACATTCATGAAACAGGACATCCAGAGCTGCTTCAGAAAGTTCCAGGAACATTGCAATAAATGAATTTCAAGCAGGGATGAGGGGTTTTTTTTGTTTTTTTTTTTGTTTGTAATGCTAATGGCAATTTATTTGTTACTATAGTAATTTTATAATTTAGATTTTTGTAATTTATTTAAAACATTTTGTTGTTTAGTCACATTCACTATTGTGAACTTTGATTCAAATTTAGATAAAGATCATCTATTCCCCTTTTCTATAGAGTGTTTTTTATAATCATAAATAGGTGCTGGACTTTGTCAGATGCTGTTTCTGCATCCGCTGAGATAATCATATGATTTTTGTCTATGGCTCTGTTCATAATAGTGTATTACATTAATTGACGCACGTAAGTTGAGCTATCCTTACATCTCTGGGATGAATCCTATTTGTCACTGTGTATTATCTTTTGATGACTTGCTGCAATCTGTTTGCTAGTATCGTGTTGAGGATTTTTGTATCTATGTTCAGTAGAGTAATTGGCCAGTAGTACTCATTTTCTAGGTGGGTATTTTTCTGGTTTTGGTATCAGGGTAACGCTTGCAGGAATGATTTGGAGTGCATTTTTCCCCTTTCATTTTCAGTGAAGAGTTTAAAGTATAGTGGCATTAGATCTCTGCATTTCTTATAGAATACAGCAGTAAGACATCATGACCTGTGCTTTTCATTATTTGTCATTTTAAAATTAAATTTTCAATTTCACTCCTTGATATTGAGCTATTTAGAATTTTTTATCTTCTTGATTCAGCTTTGGTAATTCATATGTGTCTAGAACCTGTCCATTTCTTCTGTTTTCCATCATTTTAGACTAGTGGTACTCAGAGTAGACACTGATGATCTTCTGAATTTTGTAATTTTACCCTTTTCCTTCTTAACTATATGAACTTGAGTGTTTTTCTTTTTAAATTTATTGGCATATTTTAAATATAAATTATGGTCACATTCAGCATTATTAATTTGTACCTGTATATGGTATATCTTGATTCTCATTTTTCCCATCCCTCTGCTCTTCCTACTACCCCATCCTCTATATACATAAGGTTTGTTTCAATGTTTTATTTTTACCATCAAATGTTTTCCTTTCTTTACTTTTCATTTCCCTTCTTCCCTTTTCCCTTTGAACATTTCCTTCCTTTTTCCCAATATCTATCATATATTCTTGACCTCATTTAAACCTCTAGGTTTTCATACTAGAGAAACAATATAGTATTTACATGTTTGTGTCCTATTTATCTCACTTATGAATATATCCTCAAGGTACATCCATTTAATTATACATGTTTCTAATTTATCATTCTTTATGGTTGAGTAATGCTCCATTTTACTAAAAAAAAAAATAATAAAACTGCACATCTTCTTTATCCAGTCTCCAGTTGATGGGCAGTTGGGCTATTTCCAAGAATTAACCATTACAAACTAAGCTGCTATATGCATGTGTGTACATATGTCACTTTGTGTGGTGCTTTTAATTCTTTCATGTGTATACCCAGCAAGGAAAAAGCATAGTCAAATGGAGCCTCTAATCCTAGCTTTTTGAGGGAACACGACAGTAGTTGCACCAGTCGGCACTTCCACCAACACTGGAGAAGTGTTTCTTTTCCCCACACAACTGCCAGCATTTGTTGTTGGCTGATTTTATAACAACCATTCTTTCTGGAATGAGACAGAATCTCAGTGTTGTTTTTATCTGCATCTCTTCAATGACTAGTGATGCTGAACATTTTAAAAAATATATTTCTCTGCTGTTTTTACTTCTTCATCAGAAAAAATGACAGTGCAAGAGACCTAGAATAATAAAAGCAATTATAGGCAACAAGGACACGGTAGGGGTTATCATAGTCCTCAATTTGAAACTATACTACAAAGGCACTATATACAAACAGTGAGGAATGGGCAAAGACATAGATCTGAGGAACAATGGGACCAACTAGATGATGCAAAAACAACTTCAGACATACTAAGCCACCTTATTTTTCACAAAGCAGACAAATATACTCAATGGAGAAAAGATAGCCTCTCTAATAAATGGTGCTAGAAAAACTGGGTTTCAACTTTGCAAGGTTAAAACCAGACTTACACATTTTACTGTACACTAAACTAAAGTCAAGATGGATTAGAGACCAAATACTAAAACAGAAACACTAAACCTACTGCAAAACAGGTTAGGTAGAACTGTTGGAGACACTGGCATAAGAAAAGACATTATGAACAACACTTCAGCAGCTTAGAAACTAGCACAATGAATCAACAACCAGGATCTCATCTTATTAAAAAAAAAAAAAAAAGCTACATGGCAAGAGAAAAACAGGTTAAGTAGAACTGTTGGAGACATTGGAATAGGAAAAGACTTTATGAACAACACTTCAGCAGCTTAGAAACTAGCACAATGAATCAACACCCAGGATCTCATCTTATTTAAAAAAAAAAAAAGCCACATGGCAAGAGAAAAACCACCAACAGAGCAATTTAGGAACAAAAAAGACATAACCAGATGAAATACTACTATCTATAATATATAAAGAACCTAAAAAAGTCTGAAACCTTAAATTTAAAGACCCTCTTCACACTATTATTGATCACAACTCCAGAATCTTAAATAGAAAAATTAGCTTCTGGGAACAATTGTTATAAGTTGCCCAGTTGAATGGTAAAGACATCTGTTTGTATGAGATAGACACACAAACACACACAGCATACACAATCTCTCACAAAGGATATATTTTTGTTGTAGTGCCTATCTACAGTAACATAGTCTGAAATATTTATTGATGTTAACAAAACTTGAAAATGTTTTCGGTGTACATAAATAATTAGTAGTGCTAGCAACACATTTAAATAAATTGGTTGACAACCCACACAAGAGCTCTGAAAAAAATGTGGACAGTAAAACACTAATTTGTATTTTCAGGTGGTGAGAATATACAAAATAATCACTTTTATCTTTTAATGATACTGCATACATATAATATCAATGTATATAAATTCATAATTTTCCTAAGAGAAAATAAAAGTAACATATGTAAATATATTGTTTACTCTGGAAAATTTGACCAATTGATAATTTAAGAACATTTATAAACACTAAGAAATTAACTATAACGATCAATTAAGTGTTCACCAATGAAACCAACAATTAGATACCTTCTTTTGCCTTAGTAGTTGACAATATTTTAAAATTCTTGAATACTTTTTTCTCACTAAAATTTTATTATCTGTCGGATAATATTAGCCTGCTGTTGCAGGGCATGGAGAAATGACAGAAAACAAATGGTCAAACTGAAGTTCATGACAGCCATTGAACTCAATATATTAACAAGAACAACAACAACAAAGACCCGGAGGGCCAGGTGGTTCCAGCTCCTGTCTTGCACATTCAAGGGCCTGGTTCAATCCCTGGTAGCCACATACAACAATGCTGGACATGGTGAATCATGCCTAACAGCAATCAGAACCACATACCATAACGCTGGGTGTAGTGGTTTATACCTGTAATCCCAGCAATTGGGAGGCAGGTGCAGGAGGATTGCTGAGTTCAAGGCTGAGCTCAAGGCCAACCTGAACTATAAAGCAAGATCCCATTTCAAAAAAAGAAAATAAAAAACCAAAACAACAACTGGAGAATAGATGTGCTATCCTGGGTCATCAGGAGTCTATGCCACCTCATCCGTTGCTTAAGAAGCTGTGCAGATTAGTGTGGGGAGTTGGGCCACGTAGTGTGAGCTGTTCAGGGTATGTGAGGAACAGAGAAGAGTGACCCAACATAGGAAGCTCCACAGCAGGAAGATGCCAGGGGAATTCCCGAAGAAGCAGTATGGGAGTGCCCTGGGGTGCTGGCAGCCCAGCAGGCTTAAGTATCAGTGTCAGGTGAAGATTCAGTAGGAAATTAAAAAGACAGAGAAAACCCAAAGCTGTCTTTCTGTTCCATTGTCTGTGAACAAGCTGTTCTGCTGAGAGAGGGGAGAAGGAGAGAGAGCATGTGTGCTGCTCAGGAAGTGTCTCCGAGCTCAGAGATAGAATCAAACTGTTTCTTTAAATACTGTTCAACGCTCTGAGTGGACAGGCTCAAGATCATCAGTAGCTAGGGGCACAATGATGCATGACTAATGTTAACTCATAATGTTTAAGCCATTTGTTTGCTTAGTTTGTAAGGGTTTGTGATATGGGATAGTGTATTGTCTGTAAGAGCTACCATGTACTTCAGAAAAAAACATCCTATTCTTTATTTAATAATTTCTAGATTATGGCTGAAAATAAAAATAATAATTTGACTATATAAATGTAATAAGCTTAATTTTTAATAGTAAATATGGCATCTTGGATTGGTGAAGAAAAGGAGTCATTAATATAGGATATTTTAATATCCTGTATGAAAATACATAGTTGAATATTTCTCCACTTGATTTTAGATAAAATTACAATTCATTAGAGATTTATAAAAGTTAGAAAGAAAAATGAGATCTTTCAGCTAATAGATAGACATATACAAAGATTTCTTGCTGACTTTAGAGTAGAGATCATGTATTTTTTGAGTGGAGATAATGTATTTTGTCTATAAATAAAAGTTAAAAATGAGAAAGCAGGGATAAATTTAAATTAAAAATAGCTTGGACTTATTATATAACAACAACACTAAGATTAAGAAGCCAAAATCAAACTGACAATTTTTATGACTTATACTACAAACAAAGAGATTAATTATTGCAAGTAATTTTTTTTCAGCTTTCCATTTTTGTACTTACTGGGGAAAATTACTTAAAGGAAGCAAAGATTTATTTTGACTCATGTTTTCAGATGTTTAGTCCTTGATTGGCTGGCCCAATTATTCAGGGATAGGGCAAAGAGAGAAATTAGTACAAGAGGTGGTAGAGAAAAGCTGCTCACTTACTGGTGGCCAGGAAGCAGGTGCAAAAACATGGTGCATTGGATGAGAACAAATTCCCAAGGTCGTTACTCCCAACTCTGTCAAGATGCTCAAGGGTTGAAGAGACGGTCCACAGAATAAAAACTGAAGTGGCATGTAACTTATGAATCTACTTCAACATGCTTAAAATATTTTTTATAAAACTCTAAGTTAATACACTGAAATTATATTCATCACCTAACAAAGTTACAAAAATCAAACAGTTTAACATGAGTTCTGTTAGAGTATGGAGAAACAGGAACACACCTGTATGTACTTGATGTATGGAGGCTCAATGAAATACTCACTGGTAAAGTGCTGATTGAATAAATAACTACAAGGTATATTATTATATAGTGGCAAAAAGAATGAGGACTATTCTTATATTTTGCTATGGTAATCTGGATATATTATTAAAGAAGAAAGTACATAAGGACCTTAGTTTTCATTGATAAAGGGTTACTTGAAAGTCAATGTAGAATGTCTTAGGACAGCAGAGCAATGATGAATTAGACTACATTTATAAGAATATTTATCAATGGGTGGGAGAAGGAACAGGGTGAAAGGGACATAATTAGCAGACTCTAGAACAATCTTAATTTATGGTATTGACCTCAAAACTAGATAAAATTTTTATGTAGTTATTCAATAAAATAACATTTGAAAATAAATTCTGAATAAAAATATAACATACAAATGTGACTATATATATGCACAGCTAAAAAACCAAAATTACAATGTGAACGATTTAAAATAATTTGACCTGAGGACACCACTCACTGAAAAGATCTAGAATTATACATTGATTTTTGTAATCCTGTGTTATTTACAGTAGAGAGTTTTGGTATAATTTAAAGGGAGATGGAAATTTCAAATTAAGTAAATCATGGACAATTAACCAAAAATCCTTTATGAATGGTAAGTAAGTCACAATTAGTTTGAATGTCTTGTCATTCAAGAATTCAAGTTATACCAAAATTCCCAAAGTTGCATTAAACTATTCACAAGCCAAAAGTGCTTCCTTGACCAAAGATGGGGAAATTTGAGTATTACTATAAAACATAATAATGATAAGGATTTGTATTCACCAAACTTATTTAAATGCATTAATGTAGAGTGGATACAAAAGAGCAAAAAGGGAAAAAAAGGCACTCTACAGTTGTCCTTTATTATTATTGTACATCTTGGAGGATGCTACGGAATCATTTTCCCACTTTTAAGAGTTGGAAAATGAGAGAACTAAAGCATTTACTTTGCCTTTCTTAACAGTCCCTGTCTCAAATTGTTAATATATTTCTCCTAATAGAAATTTTTGGCAAATAAAGATGGTACAAATGATAGAATTAGAATAGGACAGTTTTCAGAACTGTAAATGAATTTATACTTTGACAGTAATTAACAGTGCTACTAGCATCCCAAAGAGACAAAACGGCATTGACACCTCATGAGAAAACCCCACTGAGGCAGTGCTGGCAGGCAACTGAGCCTGAACTTACTGTGATCATAGACGTGAGAATTTTTTACTTATTTATTTAGACAAGTTCTCTTTGGGATAACACTTGAGAGCTTCCTGCTTCAGCCTTGCTGGTGGCTGAGTTCGCAGCATGAGCCACCAGGCCCAGCTGTAAGCACCATTTCGTAGGGAACTATAAACACTTGTGGAGAGTGATCATTAAGATCACATTGTGAGGACCGGGATTTAGCTCAGTGGTTCCAGCGTCTGTCTTGCAAGCACAAAGGCCTACCTTGAATCCCCGGTAACCACATAACAATACTGGGTGTGGAGACTCACACTCAGCAGCAATCAGAACCACATACCACAGTGCCAGGCTCACAGTGATGGCTCACACCTGTAATCCCAGCACTCGGGAGGGAGAGGCAGGAGGATTGCTGTGATGTGAGTTTGAGGCTGAGCTCAGGGCCAGCCTGAACTACAAAGTGAGACCCTGTCTCAGAAACAAAACAACAACAAAAAACAAACAAAAAAAAATCACATTGTGAAAAATTCCTCAATTAAGTAACCGTGTTTCCTTAATAAATAATTTACAAGAGAAAATAGTAGAGATGGAGATGAAAACTATAAAGTAAAAGTGAATTATAAATGGACTTTTTTGAAATCTAGATCAAACAACTGAACTGTAAACAAAACAAAATGATTTCCTAGTATTTTCCTGACCAAGACACATGCTTTGCTTTACCTTTCTGCCAATTAAAATACTATATGACCCCTATCCTAATATAAAACCTCTCTCGTTTGGGAAAATTAATAAGTAGACATCTTGAGCAAACAAAATATTCTTAGGAGACATAAAAACAGAAGTTTTATTTTAATCTTATTCAGTGCTCTGCTGTCATGTTATATAGAACTTGGTAGGTCCTTAAAATCTATTGCGAAATGAGTGACTCATATTTAGTTGGACATTGAGCTGGAATTTGTCCAGGTTTTCTGAGATCCCACCTAGAATAATTGCCCTGCGGAGCTTCCCCATTGTAGCAGGTGCTTTTGATGGCCTCAATAGTGTCAGACTCGACACACAGAATTTCCGGCACTCTCAGCTTCTCTCTTCAATTATCTTTTTCCTTCTTCCTTCTGCACTGGGTTTCTTTTGCAGAGAATAGAAGTCATCATAACTCAAAATTTCAGTGTCCCAGGAAAGCTTCTGTGCACTAACAGAATGAGAGTTGGGGGACTAATGTCCAAAACTTTCATTTTGGGATATGTTTCACACAGTCTCAGGACCCCTCAGACAGGTCACTCCCATTCTTCATGACAATTACCTGCTCACAGAACATAAACTAACACATCTGTGTACTGTCCCTGTAACCTACATGACTATAATTTCCTATTCCTTTGCAGGAAAAAAAAAATGTTGTTCCAGAATCTTCGTGAGTATTTAATCCTCAGGAGTTCCAGTGAAGTAAGGACCCTTGTTCTTTATTTAAAGATGAAGGAGCGAAGGCTCCCAGGGTTCGCTAATCCAGCCAGCACCACTAGCAGCTTGTGCCGTGTGCTTTCAACTGTGGATCGTGCACTCTTTGTTTGTGGACTGAGATGAACAAAAGGAAGAAATTAAATTGTTCATTCAGTAGTTCAGTATCGAAGAATCTCAATTTCCTGCAGTTCATCAGCAACCATTATTTATTTGGTTTTCTTTTTTTAATTGAAATCTTTATTGGTACGTTACATATACACATCATGAATGCATTCAACAATGGGAATTTGTATCAGTATGTGACACAACTTAATTCTCATTTTTCCCATACCCCTACCCACCCTAAGCAACCATTATTTATTTAATCTTTTTAGCATTCTAGTGTTTATATTAAAGAAAAGATTTCTACCTTCATGATTGTCCTTCCACTTTTTCTCTTATTTGCCTAATGGGAAGATGGTATAAAATAAAATATACAAGGAAGAAAGAAGAAAAAGAAATATAAAATCAAGGATTCTATCAGTCTTAGCCTGAAAACTGTTTTTGAAAATCAATGGTATGTAAGGGGTATGGACCTAATCTCATCCTTAATTCCCTTGTGAATTTTCTGCATATTTGTTTTACTAATTCTGTTCTACTTCGACCTGACAATATTCTGATGCCCTGTCAGATATATTTTCTTTGTAATAAAATTTTATAGTGTATTTTAGTAAAGCCAGTATGTTGCCATGACAACACATAATCAATATGAAAATATTAACATTTTATTTATTACTTTTAATTGGTACATAATTACACAAATTTATGAAATATAATGTTAATTTTGTATACATACATAATATGTATCTTGAGTGATGATTGAATCAGTGTAATTAACATTATCTTCACCTAAGTTATTTATCTTATCTCTGGGGTAGTATTTTTGAATTCATGTCTTTTATTTTGAAATATACAAATAGAAAAGAAGAGCCTAATTGAGTTTTCAGAACTGACTCAGATTAGTAAGCTGGAAAGACGGGACTCAGACTCTGCAGTCTGACTCTGGAACCTGTGCCCTTAATGGCTGCACAGTACTATTTTCAGCACATTGTGCAAAACTGAACATATTCCACATTAGTAAAATTTCATTATAATTAGGGAGGCTTCAATCACTAATGTACTAGAAAAATCCTAAATCAACATGTTTTAAACCTAATAATATGAAAACAGACAACTGCCATTTCCAAATGTGTGCTTCATGTCTTCTTTGTACTTCCCAGTACTTTTCCCCAGATGATCATGCCTTAGTACAATGAGCATTGTTTTATATTTTCCATAATGTACACATCTTTGGGACTCAGTGGCCCTACCCCTTTCAGAGTCTACCTCAAATTCTGCTTACCTTCCAAATGAGATCCCCGTATTTATGGAGCATTGTGAGTTTAGGCCAAGATACAAAGAAGGCAAATGGTAATTCATAACAACTTCAATGTCCAGTACTTTGCAGAGGTTTCTACACTTCACAAAAGCTAGTCAATAGATTGCTTGGTAGAGGCAGCCTTTTTAATTACTGGAGGATTTGCATTAGTGATCTGACTATCCAGCTGTTGAGGGAAAGTATACTTTTCACTGTTCCTCATCAGTGCCCTTAGGCCAACTCCAGAACTAAGCCCCTCACTCCCAAAGTGCCACATTACACACACACCATCACTCCCACCACTGCACTGTTGCTTGGTAACAGTAATACTTGTTCCACTTGAAGATAGAAAAGAGAA
This sequence comes from Petromus typicus, assembly GCA_004026965.1. Classification (NCBI taxonomy): domain Eukaryota; kingdom Metazoa; phylum Chordata; class Mammalia; order Rodentia; family Petromuridae; genus Petromus; species Petromus typicus. The sequence continues at coordinate 2,081 of PVIR01029126.1, read as the reverse complement.
AAATGGACAACCGGAAAAAACCCCAGCCTTGTAATTTCTCATACCATTTGTCAAATGGCATAAAGTGAGTGCTCAGCCTCAATGCTATCTCAGAAGGGCAGCCTAAAGATATTTCTGTTATAAGAAAGGAGCCATTAGTATCCACTACACTTAAAATCAGGGGCCTCATGTAGCTCTTAAAGCAACAATGGTTCTGTTCAAGTAAGTTATTTGTATTTATAAACCTGATTATAATGCTGACTCCAGGAGACATACTAATGGTAAATGATCTGAGAGTTAGGCAGAGGCAAATTGATGGGGAAAAAAAAATCAATCAATCTCTCATCTAATCTTTGAGGACTGATTAGAATTACTAATAGCTGTCATTTAATGAGTATTCTCTGTGTGTTTGGTTTCTTGCTAAATACTCTATGAATCACATTTAATGCTTATGACACTCATGAGATAGGATCTATTACCCTCGAATTGAGATAAGGAAATTATGGCTGAAACACAGTAAATAAATTGTTCAGTGTCATACAGACTGTCAGATTTGCACCTAGGGCTGTCTGACTTCATAGTCCCTTAACCTCTAAGATCATCTGTCTATTCTGCTCATTACTCACTAATCCCTTGCCAGGCTCTGAGCTACTTTGCTATACCAGTCATTCCAAAAGCTCTCTTCATGTATCTACTGCACAACAGCATGACTCAGAGCATCTGAGGCTATTTGATTAATTCTAATCCTCTCTTTTATCTCTTTTATACCTTCTTTGATAGCTTGAATGTTAACTCAGTCTGGGTTTAAATATTGGCTCTCACACTTAAAAGTTTATGTAAACATTGGTAGATGAAATTGAACTGTTTGGAATTATCAACCTATAATGATTATGCTTATAATATTTGGCAAGAACTGTGAAGGCCTTGATTCCTTTTGTTTTGAAAGAAAATAGGTTAAATTTCAACACGTAGATGCCTGTAGAAGCTGAGACTCCTGAGACAGAGGTAAAGGATTTAATTGCTTATAGCTGAGAAGGTCATATTAGCTTCATGCTCTTATTGGTTTTCCTCTTTCCAAGTTCCAGAGGATGATGAGAAGTGACCGGGGAGATCACAGCTAAAGTAGTCTGAGATTAGAAATCTCTGTCTTTCAAGGAACATTGGTAAGAAACATCCTAACATTTACCACAGAGGGAAACATTACATATGTACTAGTCAGGAAACAAATCTTTCCTCTGCTCTGAAGGAAGAAACTAACTCTGTGTTTCAAGGTTGTTTGCAATACAAATGTTCTGCACAAGCTAGAATAATACTTGGCATAAGACATGAAAAAAACAGGAGAAATGTGTCTTATTGGAAGGGAGCTAGCAGCAGCACTACTGCTGTTGGAAGTGTCAATAACCTGTGTCTTGGAGACTGCTTTCAAATTTCTTCAAAGAGATGAAGCCAAAACTAAAACCCCAATACTAACTCTACTCTGAATGTTAACTCTAATGTAGGAAGCATCTTCAGTGTAAGGGCACTCTTACCAGGAATTTACAGTCCTGGGTTTTTTGCCAGAGATACACTGGTCCCAGGAAGCCTACTTTAAACCCTGCACTGATTCCCACCCCCCTTCCCTAAGGGTTATGGACCTAGTTTCTTTTTTTTGTTTTTTTTTTTAGGTTTTTTGGAGACAGGGTCTCGCTTTGTGGTTCAGGCTGGCCCTGAGCTCAGCCTCCAACTCACATCACAACCCTCCTGCCTCTGCCTCCCGAGTGCTGGGATTACAGGCGTGAGCCACCACGCCCAGCACTGTGGTATGTGGTACTGGTTGCTGCTGGGTGTGGGTCTCCACACCCAGTATTGTTATGTGGTAACCGGGGAATCGAACCCGGGTCCTTGCGCTTGCGAGACAGGCGCTGGAACCACTGAGCTAACTCCCCGGCCCCTGGACCTAGTTTCTTTTCAGAATTCCCTGAGATAGTTTGGAGAGTGATATGCAAAGCTGACTTATAACTGCCATTGTGATGATAACACATCAGCAACAAGTTCTGATTAGAGCAGTTGTTTTACATTTCTTTTTCTTTTTTTTTTTTTTTGCTAAATACTGACCCAAAACA
>PVIR01029125.1:0-21363 GCA_004026965.1 Petromus typicus | reverse complement strand
CGCTGCTAACCTCAGTCCCTGGGAGCTCTTCCGGCGTGGGCCTGGAGGCCAGTAAGCTCTAACCCTGGCACAGATTCAGTGATGCATACTCGGTGCCACAGTCGCCATTTCCCGAGCCACCCACTGCCAAACTCAGTCCCTGGGCGCTCCTCCGGCGTGGGCCTGGAGACAAGCAAACTCCAAACTCGGCACAGATTCAGTGACGCAGACTCGGTGCTGCAGTCACTGCTTCCCGAGCCGCCCGCTGCTAAACTCAGTCCCTGGGCGCTCTTCCAGCATGGGCCTGGAGGTGTGAATATTTTTTTTTATGTCTTTTTCACTGTCTCCTGCTTCCTCAATGACTCCACTCAATCTTTTGTTATTCTTCTTCAAATCCTCTAAGAGCTGTTGGATTGATTTTTCATGGTCCCTTGCCATTTTCCATAGATTGTTCCCTTCCTGTTCATTGGCTGCTATCCTGTCCTCTAGTTCTGAGCTTTGGTCCTCTGCTTCATTCATCGTACTTCTCAAACTTTCATTCTTGTTTTTAATCACTTGGAATTCTGCTTGAAGCTGTTGAAGAGGTTACATTGCTTTTGTTATCCCAGGTTCTATTCTGCTCCTGATCTGCTCTTTAATCATATCTTTCACTGTGGACAGTATCTCTGTTTTCATCTCTGAGAGCGGTTCTGATTTTCATTTTACAAGGTTTGTTTTTGTTACCAGCTCGGAAAGTCCTGGGGATTGAGTTTCAGTTTGCTCCATTTCCCTTTTCCCTGAATTCCCCTGTGGTGATGATCTTTGTGTCTGGGTTTTTGGATTTTTTTCCTCATTTTTATTCTGCTGACCTGCACCAACAGACAGTGCACAGCCTCTGCAGCACTTGCCCTGACTCTCTCACACAGGAATGGGGGTCTTGGAGTTTCTAGTCCGGCCCCAGTGGCAGGACAGCTGCTGGCCAGTGGCTGAGGTCACTGTATGACCTCCATGACTCTTACCCAGACTTGTCCACAGAGGAGTGAAGGACCCGTGGGCTTCTGGTCTCATGCTGATGACATGAAGGTCACTGGTTATTGTGGAAAGGCACTGTGCAACCTCTGCAGCATTTACTCAGGTTTTCCTCCTAGTGAATGGAAATTTGGTGGACCAGTGTGTGGGCCTTGATGACAAAGAGGCCTTTCTGGGGCAGCAGGAGGCACCCCGCGAATCTTATGGAGCTTATTCAGATTTTCCTACTGTGGAACGGAAGCCATCCAGGCCTGTGGATGGGCCTTGATGACAAAGACGCCTTTCTTTAGCAAAGGGAGTTGCCATAAGAACTCTGTGGTGCATACTGGGACCCATCTGCTGAGGAATGGAAGTCCCACAGGCTTCTAGGCTGGTCTCAATGACAAAGAGGCCTTTCTTGGGCAAAGGGAGGTACCACAAGAACTCCACAGCCCTTCCAGAATCCACCTGCTGAGGAATGGAAGCCCTGCAAGGAACATGTATCATATTAATATGAGCTTCCTTTTTCCTTGAGATTCCACATTTTCATTACTTTCCTTGAAGTAGCCTAAGAGTTGTCCCTTCTGTTTTTCTTTTTTCCTGTATTCCTTCTTTCTTTTTGTCTTTCTCTTTTCAGGCCTTAACAGCTATTAAGCACCTGATGTTAGCAGTGCTATGAGTGATCCCTGAGGCAATGTAGGCAATAGTCCCTGTCCCCAAGGATGTGAAAAGCATATGGTAGCAATGTATCTTAAAAATTCCACATAGCATAAAAGAAGACATATTGTTCAATTAATAAGGTATCATGAGTGACTTGTATCTGAGAGAAAGAAGTAGCTTCCTAGAAATGTGGATGGTATTTTGGGCAGTTGGAGGCAGCTTCAGACAAGAAACTAGAGGTATTACAAGCCTACCCCAAAACAAAGATGAGCAATGACCAAGGACATATAAATCCCCTAGAAGTAAACAAAGTTGGCTTAATGCTGTGTTCATTAAATTCGTAGAATAGCATTCATTGTGTTTGCTGCATAGCTTCTCTGGGAGATTCATTTCCTTTCCATGAAAGGTGCAGTGTTTGTCTATTTGCAGAGGCACAATGTGTATAGTTCATAGATTTGATAAAGAGGTATTTGGAGGTTTAAAAAGAGATTTGTGATCAATAAGGAGACCACAGGATGTTGGTTATTTTCAAGCAATGTTCATACCATCATTCATTCTTAGGGAATCTTTCAGCACTCTCTTTTCTTCCTCCTAACTTCTCTCTTTTCTTAGACTCTCTTGCCCTTATCTAAGTATATGTCACCTTCATGCTGCTCCCCACCGGAAGCAGGCCTGACATTTCTCCAGACCATCTTTCTCTTGATTTCATTGTCTTGCTCTAGTACCATTATTCAGTTCTAAATATGAAGTACTTAGAAGTGTGTAAATCTCACTCCCAAATATTTGGCAACTTTCCAGCTTTTTATCTTTTTAATTTTATTAGTACCTATTTGCAGCATATAATGAATGCATTCACTGTAAGGAATTAGTACACTAACATAAGACATTCTGACTGTTTTTCACCCTTCCTCCAACCCAACTTTTACTTTTGCTATCCTTTCAAGTAATTCAGATGTGTGACTTACACTATTCTGCTCCTCAGTGCCTCTTGGATTGGCTTTGGGCAAGTTGAAAGTTTTGAGAGATGTTGTCTTTTCTTCCCATGTCTCAATAGATTTTGTTTGTTAGTTTATTTTGTTTTGTGCTGAGATTTGTGGGCGGTTATACTTTACAGACTTTGTTGCTAGTATAGCTGCTCTTAGCTGCTTTTTAGTGATGTGCTTTGGGCATACCTAACTATAAACTTTTGCCATAGCCCCAAGAATTGACCATCTTGATTATTTTGGGAGAGAAACATACAGTGGAGTAAGTCCAACAAGAAAGTTACCTGAGAACGTATTCTAATGTTAAGCCACACAGCTACAATTAGTGCCACTCAGCACGGTCTTTCAACTGACATCCACCCAACTTATCTGAATATGTTAACTTATTTAAATAGAAAATTTAAATGACATATAGAAAAAAGTATTCATGTTGTGATGATACTTGGATCTTCATGATGTTAAAACATGGTAAGTTGTTGCAATGTAATTTTCCTTTGGGCAAACAATGCTACCCAAAAATATGCTTCTCAGGGAAGAGCAAGCCCCCTATCTCCCAAGTTATGCCACTGGTGTTACAAAGGAAATCTGGGTGTTGTCTTACAGACAAATAGTGACGATTATGTTACCGTATTAATACGAAGCAAAATAGCTACAGTAGTATTGCCCAATACAAATCAGATATTAACATACCATAAGAACAAAGAAGGTAGACAAAGAAGGCAGTCAAAGCCCAAATCCATGCTGGATGATCACCAGGAAGCTAACTGTAGGACTAGGTCATGGTGCTAGTTCTGGAGCTTTCAAATCCATGGAGTCAAGCTGAACTTGGCCTCCAGTAGTGGAGGTAGGGCCTGGGTTGTTTAGGTTATAATGCTCTAGGTATCTCTTGCTTACCTGACCTAGGGTCCTTGACCATAAGCATCTTCCATGGCTATCCATTACCCAGTCACTGTGAGAATGTGACACTGGGAGCCCTGAGGTGAAGCCAACCTGTGGTCACTCTGCATCCAAGGTTCTGTTGGCTCCTCCCTAGAATGGCATCTAACTAAGCACTCTCTTCAAGGAATATGAAAGATACTTGGACTGGAGTTACTTTACCATTTGTTGTAGTTCACAGCATCCACTGATCTGCTCCACTGGTGTATTTCTCCCTGAAAGTCTCTGGAACCACCCACTTTTGCTGTTTCTCTGTAGATTGGGTCTTCCTTTTTCTCATGTGACAGGAACTGGGAAGAAAGATTACCTCTTCCTTTTTCTTCATTATGTTCTGTATCTTAAATTTCTTTGTAGGCTTAAATTATCCTGTCAGATCTTTCCTGAGACACAGGGACCCACTTCCTTTCTTCTCTCCCCTGCCTCTAGTTGTTATCTCCCAGTGTCTAGATTCCAAATCTTGAAGAGGCTGATTTGTCAATGTTTAGCATTCCACCATCTTTCTGAAAGCCTCCTTCAGCTAATCGCTTCTCGGCCTTTTGGCTAAGATCAAGTGAAAGCCTCCTTCAGCTATCTTTTTATTACTTATTTCTAGTTTGCCTGCATTGCCATTAAAATGAAACACTATGCAATTTCAATCCTTTAATTTTCCTTTATGGTCCAGCTTCATAGTTTACCTTGGTGAACATTTCATATGTGCTTGAAAAGTGTATGGATTCAGCTTCTGTTGAGTATAATGATCTTAATATCCATTAGGTTAATGTAATTGATAATGTAGTTTTTATCATAAGTATCCTGCTTGATGTTTTTTAGTTATATTAATTACTGAGGGAGAAATGTTAAAATCTTCACAGAGAATTGTAGATATTTCTATTGCTCTATCAGTTTCAGCTTCATTTATTTTGAAGTTATTAGGTCCAGATATACCTAATATTATTCTCTTCTCTATGTAATGACTTACTTGTTATTATGGAATGTCATCTTTGTCTCTGGTAGTATTTTTTATCATGAACTCTACTTTATCTGATATTAAATAATTGTTTTGCTTTCTTTATAGAGTTTTTCCTTTTTTACAATACTTTCATAAGAAAATTCAAATATAGAACAAAGTTAAATGAATTCTGCTGTGAATACCAATAGCATTAATATTTTATACTCAATTTATCCCTTGTCTATCCACCTGTTCATCCCTTGGTTTAATTTATCCTACTTTTGGTTCATTTCAAAGCAAACTGTAGACAAAAGAACACTTACTTCTAAATACCACAGCATGTTTATTGTTAGGTAGACTTCAGTTGGTTTTCAGTTCTTCTTTATATGTAAAAATTACATGCAATGATATTCTCAAATCTTGAATGTGAACTAAATATATACTTTTTTTGAGACAGGGCCTCACTTTTTGTAGTTCAGGCTGGCCCTGAGCTCTGCCTTGAACTCACAGGAATCCCCCTCTCTCTGCCTCCCAAGTGCTGGGATTGCAGGTGTGAGCCACTACACCCAGAACTGCTACTGATTGCTGATGGGCACTGAGTCTCCACACCTGACATTGTTGTATATAGTTACTGAAGCCTGAACCCAAGTCCCTGCACTTGCAAGGCAGGCACCAGAACCACTGAGCTAAACCCCTGGCCCTAAATATATACTTTTTGTAACACAAACTTCAAGACACAGAGTGTTCCTATCACCTCAGAAAATTCCCTAGTGCTCCTTTCCAGGAAATCTCTGTACCTGTCCCCTCTAAGAGCAATAGCCATCCTGATTTTTCTCCACCATAGATCATTTTTCTGCTGTTCTAGAATTTCATTTATAGAAAACAGTATAATATGTATCCTTTGGTGTCTAGCTTCTCTTATTTCACGCAGTGCTTTTGATATTCATCTACAGTTTGACTTATCAGTAGTTTGATCTTTTTTGGTGTTAAGTATTTAGGCCACTGTATGGAGATATCACAGTTTAATTATCAATCTTTGTATCAATGAATACCTGAGGTATTTCCATTTTAGGCTGTTATGAATAAAATTGCTGTAAACATCGTTGTGTGAGTGTATACATTTTCATTTTTCTGAGAAACTGTCTTTCTTTTTGACCTTGGTTAAAAACTTTTTTGTCTAGGGCCCACAAGGATCACCCGGCACACCCGGGGATGCAGGACCCATGGGACCACCAGGATTGCAAGTAAGACCAACTTAAAACTAATATGTAAACACAATATTCATATGACTATTTTCTTCACCATGCCATGTGTTAAATGTAAGCTTATGTGGGCCAGGGGTTTGCACAGTGGTGCCGGCGACCACCTGGCAAACACAAAAGTCCTGAGCTTGATCCCTGATACTACATACCACAGTACCAGGCATGGTGGCTCACACCTATCATGCCAGCACTCAGGAGGCAGAAGCAAGGGGATTTCTGTGAGTTTGAGGTTAGCCTGGGCTACATAGTGAGTTCAGTGCCAGCCTGAACTACAAAGCAAGACTCTATCTCAAAAATGCATTAAAAATAAATAAACGAATAAATAAATAAAATTTTAGAATAAATGTAAGCTTATGTAATTTAAGCCCTCTTACTGGAGGACTTTTATTTCTAGAGGAATAAAATAAAACATGCTCTTCCTATGAATTAATGGTTTTCTTTATTTATCAATCTTTCTGACCATTCAGTTTACATCTCCAAATCCTTCTAGTTTAATTCAACACATAGCAAAGAATAACAGATGCCATATACCTTGATTGCCACCTTCACCCACAACAGATATTACTAAGCAATCATACCACCACTGCTGTCACCTACCCCGAACACTGAGAAGTTATAGAATTCATGTAAGAAGTACACATTGGGCAACTGTACATACTTCATACCTACGTCTTATTTTTCTAATATCTAATCTACATATCACTAGTGTAGAAAGAGCATAGCCAGTCATCTTTGCAGTCCTAGCCTGCTCCCAGATTGTTCTTTGCAGTGCATGGATTTCCAGTGCTTGTTACTTTGTCTTAGCTTCACCGAGTTATTACTTAAAATTTCTGACCTATTCAAAAGAATAAAAAGAAGATTTTAGTACATGATCATGAACCTGGTTCCAGGTCAAACTGGAGGTTTCAAAGGATTCAGAATGTCCTGGGCAGAGCTAGAGTCTGTTACACTGAAGTTAGTCTTCCCAAGCATGATTGGGGCCTTATCCTTAATGATTCCTAGCATGCCCTCATTCTTTTTGCTTTACAGTAACAAGTCCTAACTCTGTTCTTTCTGTTTTTAACTTAGGGCCCTCCAGGTCCCCCTGGTTCCCTTGGTCCTGATGTAAGTATACTTTGCTTTGGGATATTTTATCTCCTCCCACTGAAATGATCTGGTTTCTCCAGATACTGGCTTGGTAAAATATACTTCCTGGTAAAGAAAAAATACTACATTCCAACTTAAGATCTTGGAGCTAGTTGTTGGTAATTGATTTTGTTTTTCTTCCCTATATTTTTGTACCCCAGGGAAATATGGGATTAGGTTTCCAAGGAGAAAAAGGAGTTAAGGTAAGTAGATATTACAAAATACAGTCTGCATTCCCCATGCTCTAAGAAATATCTTTGGTTACAAGACTTCTCATGTAAGGAACGTTGGTTCTTTATTTCAGGAAATAAGCATTTTCTATCTCTCATCCACCATTTAGTCTAGGAATCTTTTGAGAGTGGCATGTGCACATGCTATACATAGGCTTTTGTGGTTCATTTTCTTTGGAATATTGTCATCTCCCTGCAGTTTACCTGTCTTACACACATATTCTCTTACACTATATTCCTTGTCATCCTCACACTTAGATATTTCCTTAAGCTCCTCCTCTGAACACATGAGGGGGACATTTTTGATCCAAAACATCGCACTATCTCTATCTCTCAATCTCTGCCATTTCCATTCCTTAGCCTCCTTTTCACCATTCTATTTTATTTCCCTCCATCTTTCTTTTCCCCTATACATACTGTCTGGGGATTTGGGTGCTTGCCTCCTCCTGACTGATTCTTGTGTGTTTCACTACCTTGTGAAGGAGTAACCCTAGCCTCCAATATTCCAAAACACATGTCACTCCTTTTGCTTGTGTTCTTGGCAGATATAGGACCAACTGAGGCATATCGTTGTTACCAAGTGGTTAACAATTCACCTTACTTAACCCACTTTTCAGCTGTCTTCTATGCCATGTGCATGACCTTGGCTCCATATATGAACTTGTGGTTTCTTTTCATCTTCTTGTTTCTTCCCTCTGTGCTGCTGATGAACCATGCATTATCCTGGCTTACAGTTCTTCTCAATCCCTTGACAATGAGGGTTTTTGTTTCCTAGGTGGTATAAGGAGCAAGGGGCCAAAGTGATGGATATTTCTTTTTTGAATTCCATCCAGAAGATAAATCCTCCATCTGCCAAAAAAATGGTCTACCTGGTTCATCATTTACTTAATGTTGCATTTGATTTTACAGGGAGATGTTGGCCTCCCTGGCCCTGCAGGACCACCACCATCTACTGGGGAACTAGAATTCATGGGAGTCCCTAAGGGAAAGAAAGGATCCAAGGTAGTAAACTTTTAGAATACAAAAAATGTATCAGCTTTTTCTATCACTAACAGAATTCAACTCTAACAACCAAAGTCTACTAAAAGAATTGAAAATTTTGAATAATGAATTTTTATTTGGAAGTAAGGGCTAAAAGCCTTCTTTGTTTCATTTCTTGAAAAAGCTTTCTAAAAGTTTAAGTATATTTTTTAGTGTGTAGGAGTGAGTATGCCTGTGCTCCTAAGTATTCACACAACTGCTGTTTCCTCTGTCTTATTTTGCATATTCAATTTTGATATGCTGAATAACTTAGAACAGCCATTAGACAGTTGAGTTTTTCTCTTCTAACTCCCAAACTACTTAAACCATTGTCTTCACTACACTGTGACTAAATCACTTTCTCATCGCTGGGACACATTCACCAACAGCCACAACTTAAAGGAAGGGAAATTATTTTGGCTCATGTTTATAGTCCATGATCAGCTGGCTCCAGGGAAAAACAGCATGCCAGAAGGACACAAAAAAGGCAAAGCTGCTTGCTTCATGGCATCTAGAAAGCAGAAATACTGAAGGGACAGAGATAATCTTTCTAAGCCACACCCTCAGTAACCCGTCACTTCCCACCAGAATATATAGCATAAGTATGGTTCCTTTTATCTTTTTAAAGAAGTTATTTACCTCAAAAATTGACCCTGCATAAGGAAAATATTTGATGGTTAAAAAATAAAATTAATAAAAAAGGAAACAAATTTTATAGGGAGTGGGCAGTAGTAAGGGGGGGCATGGGAATGGGGAAAATGAGAATCAAGTTGTGTCATATACTGATACAAACCCTCACTGTTGAATGTGATCATAATGTACATATAAAATGTACCAATAAAAATCAATTGAAAGAACAGTTGACCTTACAGTTAAGATACATGACCAAGTGGCAGTAAATGCCCCAATTCACCTGATGTAAACCATTGAGGCTTAGGCTATACACTAGTTTATCTGATTTATCTTATGACCTGTATTTTTTGAGGAAAGGATGTATAATATATACATGGTTGTGTTTGAATGGCTATATTCTGTTTAGTTACCTGCATTTCTTTTCTTTATGGGGTTCTTTTGAGTTTTGTGATTTTGTTGCCATGGTTAAGTGGTCCAGGCAGGGAAATGTGTTGGGTCTCACTTCCTTATCATTGTCATTGTGGAAGTAACAACTCCAGTTCCTTCTAGGCTTACAGAAAATAATCACTGCTTCAGAGATTCTCAGAATGTATGAGAGTGTGCGCCTCCTTGATCATTTCCAAACCTAAGGGAGCCTTTCAGTGGCATAGATAGATAAATTAGTGTATTGGGGAAAGGAATATTTAAATGTTATGTATCCCTGTCCAAATTGTAATTGTTATCCTTTCCCTCAAAACCATTGACTTCTCTGCAGCCTATATTTTGCTACAAGAAACCAAACTGAATGTCCTCTTCCAAAAGAAAAACAAATAATCATTCTTTATATCCCCCCAATTAGCCTATGTAGTTAAGATTTTATTTTAAACAGACATGGTGTTGGTCCTTCCCACATAGCAGAGGGCTCCCTAAACTAAAACATCCTGGTCTAGCTGACAGTTGGAGAGTGGGAATCTACACCACTGTCTGATGCTCTGGTCCTGCTCTCCATTGGCTCCCCACTCTTCAATCTAACTACCTCTGATGAAGCTAGCCTCCTTTGTGTTCACCACTTCCCACAGCTGCTCAATAGCCTTTGGTTAATTTTTCAGGGTGAACCAGGCCTTCCAGGTCTCCCAGGCATTACGGGCCCTCCAGGATTCCAGGTAAGTCTTCCTACTTGGTTGACATGTATTCAGATCTCTGACTGGACAAAAGCTGTAGCACCAGGATACTAACAGGAAGACCTCTTCCTACAGTTATTGGAGAGAGGGCTGTGATCATCTCTACTAGAAGATATTTAAGGAAATGTTATTTCTTAAATTTACAAGGATATTGACATGCTTCTCTACAGGGCTACATATCTTAGAGTTTATCAGCTCAAGCTCTCAGGTTAGAACAGATCCAGAGTTGCCATCTGGTTTCATCATAGTCTAACTTTTTAAAGAGTTTCTTAGGTTTCAGAGTCTTGGTTTCCTAACCTACTAAAAAGGGTCGGCAATAGGGCGGTTTTGAGAACCAAATGAGATATGGTGCACAAAAAGAATTTCATATATGCCTGGCACTTATCAAGTGTTCAGTAAATGGTAGCTATTCTTAGTAGGCCTGTATTCACTTTTGTTTCTGCCTTTTTAGCCTAGACTGTCACTCAACAAATATCTTTTGAGTGTTCCTATGTGCTATATATTTTGGTAGAGTTGAAAACTACAACAGTAACTAAGTAAAAGTCCCTGTCCCTTATACTACATTGTAATGAGGAAGAAGACAGTGATAAGGATGTAAGTCTCAGTAAGAATAGCCTAGAAGTGTGGCTAATGGTAAAGTGCCTGCCTGGTGTACATGAGGCCCTGGGTTCCATCCCACATACCATAAGGCAAAAAAACAAATATGTTCATGCAATGGTGATACGTAAAGGAAAGAAAACAAGTAAAGTAGAAGAGTGTGCATGGAGAGTAAGATTGGCCACTTGGGATAAAGTGGTAAAAAGGACCTCTGTGGATGTAATACATGAACTGACACCTGCATATTGTGAGACAGCAAGTCATATAAAGATCAGAGAGTTTGGGGCCATGATCTTTACAGTGGAAAAATCTTGGACTTTGGAGGAACAGCAGGAAGGAGAGTGAGCAGGACAGTGTGAGTAACTCGAGCAAACAGACAGAGAGGCAGGAACCAGATCATGGCCAGTGTTGTAGGTCAAATGTCATTTAAGTACTAGGAAGTCATTCAGATGCTCAACTTGTATGCTTAAGATCATTCTGATTGAGTGGGGAGAGGTAGGAGGGTGTGGAACGGCAAATACAGGCTACAGCAGTAACCCAGGCAAAAGAACATGCCACTGTCTTTGACTGTGGTCATAGCAAAGGAGAATGAGCCAAAGAGAATAAATTCAAAACATGTATACAACCTTTTATTATGGAACATTTCAAACACGTACCAAAATAGAAAGAATGGTGTAAAGATCCTGGTGTACACCAATCACTTACCTTCAATAATTAATATAGCTAATCTGCAGCAAATATTAGATGTATCATTTCATCATAAACACCTCAGTACTTCTAAAACTATTTTTAAAAGATAATGGCCATCTTGTCATCAGCAATTATCATCAGTTATTATATACCAGTTAACAAATCAAAATTCAAATGTATGATCATCATATCTATCCATATATTCTCACAAGTGCTTTATTTGAATGAGAAAACAAAGAAAATCAATACACTACATTTGGTGGTTATATCTTAGATCACAGAATGTATTTTATTCAGGAAATAGGTACATTTTATATACATACCATGATCACACTTAACATTGACAATTTGTACCAGTATATGACATGACTTGATTCTCATTTTTTCCCATTCAGCTACCCAACCTACAACCTCCACCCCCTATACATATAAGCTCTGTTTCCATTTTTTTATTACCATCACAATTTTTTCTTTCCCTTCACTACTTAGCCCTACCCCACTTCCCTTTGAATAGCTTATATTGTATAATATCTAACATATTTTGGAACTCATTTACATTTTCAGTTTCTCATATAAGAGAAAATATATGGTATTCTCACATCTATGACCTATGTATTTCACTTATGTGTATGTCCTGAAGGTATGTCCATTTGAAGACGAATGACTCAAACTTGTCATTCTTTCTGGCAGAGTAATACTCCATTCTATAGAAAAACCACATCTTCTTTATCCAGTCTCCAATTGATGGACATTTAGGTTGTTTCTAAGATTTAGTAATCACAAACTGAGCTGATATAAACATAAGTTCACATATATAACTGTGATATAAATCTCTTAATTGTTTTGTGTATATCCCTATCAGGGGAATAGCAGGGACAAATGGGACCTCTAATCCTAGTTTTTTGAGGAATGTCCACACTGATCTCCATAGCGGTTGTAACAGTTTCCGTTCCCACCAACAATAGAGTTTCCCTCTGCCCACAGACTTGCCAGCATTTATTGTTGGCTGATTTCAAGATAGCAGCCATTTCCTCTAGAATGAGATGAAATCTCAGAGTTGTTTTCATCTGCATCACTTGTATGACCAATGTTGTTCAGTATTTCTTCATATGTAGAAAGCTTCCTAGCTGCTTTTACTTCTTCTGAAAAGTGTCTGTTCATTTCAGATGCCCATTTTTGAATTGGGTCATTAAATTTGAGTGGGTTGATTTTTTTTTTAAGCTCCTTATATTTTCTAGATAATAACCCTTTATTTGTGGAACAGCTAATAAAATTTTTCCCACATTTTTAAATGTCTTTTCACTCTGCGAATGGTTCTCTTGCTGTGCAGAAGCTTTTTACTAGGATGAGGTCTCATTTGTTGATCCCTTCTGCTAGTTCTCATGCTATCGAGGTTTTGTTCATAAAGTCTTTCCCTAAGTCACTGTCTCCAAGAGTTTTGCCTAACCTGTTTTCTAGTAGGTTTACTGTTTCTGTTTTAATATTTAGATCTCTAATCCACTTTAATTTTAGTTTGGTACATGGTAAAAGAGATAGGTCTAACTTTAGTCTTTGGCAGGTTAAAGACCAGTTTTTCTAGCACCATTTGTTAAAAAGCCTATCTTTCCTCCATTGAGGATTTTTGGTTCCTTTGTCCAAGATGAGGTGATTCAGTTTATCTGGAGTTGTTTCTGTATCTTCTAATCTACTCCACTGTTCAAGTCTGTTACTTGGCCAGTACCATGCAGTTTTTATCACAGTGGCTTTGTAGTATAGTTTCAAGTTGGGGATTGTAATTCCCCCCACCATCTCCTTGTGGCTTAGAATTGCTTTTGCTATTCTAGGTCTTTTATTGATCCAGTCTAATTTTTTTATTATTTTCTCTACATCAGTGAAATATGCTGTTGGGATTTCAATCGAGATTACAGTGAGCCTATATAGTAGTTGTGGGAGTATAGCCATTCTGATGATATTGGTTCTTCCTATGAAGAAGACAGGTATATCTTTCCATTTTCTGATATCTTCTACAGTTTCCTTTTTCATAGTATTACAGTTTTCAGGGTAGAGGTCTTTCACCTCCTTGGTTAAATTGATTCCTAGATATTTCATTTTTTTTGGATGGTATTTTGAAAGGGATTGACTCACCAATTGCTTTCTCAGTGGGTTTGTTGTTTGTGTATATAAGGGCTATTGATTTTTGAACATTGACCTTGTATCCAGCTACACTACTAAATTTGAAGATTAAATCTAGCAGTTTTTTGGTTGACATTTTAGAATACTCTATATAGAGGATTCATGTCATCAGCAAATAATGACAGTTTAACTTCTTCCTTTCTTATTTTAATTCCCTTTATTTATTTCTCTTGCATAATTTCTATGGCTAATTTTTCGAGCACTATATTGAACAAGAGTGGTGGAAGTAGATATCCCTGTCTTGTTCCTGATCTTAGTGTGAAAGGTTTCAACTTTTGACTATTTAGCATGATGCTGGCTGTTGGTTTCTCATAAATAGTTTTTATTAGTTTGAGATAGAGTCTATCTATTCCAATTTACTGTAGGGTTTTGATCATGAAGTGGTGATGGATTTTGTCAAATGCTTTCTCTGCATCAATTGAGATGACCATATGATTTTTTTCCTTGAATCTATTAATAGTGTATTACATTTATTGATTTACTTATGTTTAACCATCCTTGAATCCCGAGGATGAACCCAACTTGGTCAGGGTATATGATATTTTTGATGATTCTCTGTATTCTGTTTGCCAGGATCTTATTGAGGATATTTGCATCAGTGCATCAATGTTCACTAGGGAGATTGGCCTGTAGTTCTCTTTTTTTGGTTAGGTCTTCTCTGCTTTTGGAATCAAGGTAATAGTTGCTTCCAGAAATGAATTTGGAAGTATTGCTTCCCTTTCAATTCATTAAAGAGTTTGAGAAGTATTGGCACTAACTCTACTTTAAAAATTTTTCAGAATTCAACAATAAACAATCAGGATCAGGGCTTTTCTTTGTTTGTAGGTTTTTTATTACATTTTCACTTTCACAGACTGATATTGGTGTGTTTAACATATTCATATCTTCTTCATTCAACTTTGGACGTTCATATGTGTCTAGAAATCTATTTCTTCTACATTTTTCATTTTACTGAAGTACAAATTTTCAAAGTAGGTGTTTATTATTCTCTGGAATTCCTCTGGCTCAGTGGTAATTTCCCCCTTTTCATTCCTAATAGCATGAATGTGAGCTTTTTCCTTCTTTTTTTTGATAAGATTGGCTAGAGGCCTGTCAATTTTGCTTATTTATTCAAGAACCAACTCTGATTCACTGATTTTTTTGTATCATTCTCTTAGGCTCCATTACATTAATTACTATTCTGATCCTTATAATTTCTTGCCTAGTTCAAGCTTTGGGGTTGTCTTGTTACTCTTTTTCTAGTCGCTTGAGGTTCAGCATCAGGTTTATTTGAGCTTCCTCTGTTTTCTGGATGTAGTCATTCACTGCTATGAATTTTCCTCATAGAATTGCTTTCATTTTGTCCCATATATATATGGGACAGGTATATATATATATATATATATATATGTTTATATATATGTATATATATATACATATATATATATATATATGTTTACATATATATATATATGTAAACATATATATATATGTTTTGTTTTTAGACAGGGTCTCGCTTTGTAGTTCAGGCTGGCCCTGAGCTCAGCCTCTAACTCACATCACAGCAATCCTCCTGCCTCTCCCTCCAAGTGCTAGGATTACAGGCATGAGCCACCACGGCCAGAACTGTGGTATGTGGTACTGATTGCTGCTGGGTGTGCATCTCAACACCCAGTATGGTATGTGCTTCCCAGGGATTGAACCGAGGTCCTTGGGCTTCCAAGACAGGCGCCAGAACCACTGAGCTAAATCCCCGGCCCTGGCCCATATATATCTATATGTTGTGCCAGGGTTATTGTTTAGTTGTAAAACCTGTTTAATTTCTTCTTTAATTTCTTCTGTGACCCATTGGTTGGTCAGCAGAATGTTGTTTAATTTCCATGTGTTTGTGAGGATCCTGGAATTTCTTTTGCTATTAAGCTCCAATTTCAACACACTAAGATCTGACAGTGTGCAGGGGATAACTTCAATCCCTTTACATTTGCTTAAACCTGTTCTGTGAACTAGCATGTGGTCTATTTTGGAGAATGATCCATGAGAAGCTGAGAAGAATATAAAATCTGACTTTGTGAGGTGCAATACTCTCGGCATCTATTAAGTCCATTTGTTGAACAGTTTGATTTAGTTTAAGTATTTCTTGATTGATTTTCTGTCAAGTCAATCTCTTTCTTTGTGACAGTGGAGTATTGAAGTATCCTACTATTTTTGTATTGGTATTTATCTGGCTTTTCATGTCCATTAATGTTTGTTTTATACAGTTGGGTGCATTAGAATTTGGTGCACAAATATTTAAGATTGTTACTTCTTTCTCTTGGATTGTTCCTTGTATGAAAATGTGTTCTTCTTTGTCTCTCATTATCAGTTTTGGCTTGAAATCCATATTTTGTCTGTAAATAAGATAGCTACTACTGCTTTTTTGATGTTTCCTGTTGCATGGAGTATTGTTTTCTATTCCTTAACTAAGTCTATGGCTTCATTTCTCAGTTAGATGTGTTTCTTGTATGCAGCATATTGCAGGGTCTTGTTTCTTAATCCATTCTGCCATCTTGTATGTTTTAAATGGTGTATTGGGTCCATTGATATTAATGGTTATAACTGATACATACAGATGTAGTGCTGTCA
The DNA here is from genome assembly GCA_004026965.1 of Petromus typicus. Taxonomy (NCBI): domain Eukaryota; kingdom Metazoa; phylum Chordata; class Mammalia; order Rodentia; family Petromuridae; genus Petromus; species Petromus typicus. The sequence goes on along the minus strand of PVIR01029125.1, from coordinate 5,400 downwards.
TGTTGTCCTGTTCTTGGTTCTTATTCTTTGCTTTTGCCCTTTTCCCATGTTTCTTGTTTGGCCCGATGGGCTGACTCTGTTCAGTCGCATGGGTTTGTAACTTTCCTTATTTTTCTCCAAAATATTCTTTGGAATATGCAGGTTTTGTATTTGTGAAGTTTTTCAGTTGTTCTTTGTCATGGAAGTATCTTATTTTCCCTTTGATTTTGAAGAATAGTTCTGCAGGATACATTGTCTGAATTGGAAATTGTTTTCCTCCAAGGCTTCAAACAATTCACTAAAGGCTCTTCTTGCTCTGGGTGTTTGAGTTGCAAAGTCTGCTGTGATCCTGATGGGCTTCTGTTGGTATGTTATTGTTTTCTTTTCTCTGGCTGCTTTCAGTATTTCTTTTTTTATTTTTTTATCTGCAACCTTTATAATTATATGCCTAGATGTAGATTTTTTTCATGTCACAGCCATGTGAAGTTCTATAGGCTTCATATATTTGTGTATCCACTTCTTTTATTTTTCCTCTGAAGTTTTCTGCCATTATCTCTATAAACAGTTTTTTATCTCTTTTGTATTGTCTCCTGCTTCTTCAGTAACTCCAATCAATCTATTATTCTCCTTTGAATCATCTAGGTGTTATTTGATTGATTTCTCATGATCCTTTGCCATTTTCCATAAATTATGCCTTTCCTGTTCGTTGGCTGCATTCCTGTCATCTAGTTCTGAAATTCAGTCTTCTGCCATATACATTCTATTTCGAAAACTTTGGCTTTCTTCCTTGATTTCCTTGACCTCTACTTATAGCTGTTTAAAAAGTTCCATTGCTTTTGCTATCTCAGATTTTATCAGCTCCCAGAGTTCCTCTTTAGCTTTATAAATATATTGTTAACTATGTCCAGTATCTCTGTTTTCATCTCAAAGATCAGTTCTGATTTCCATTTTACTAGATCTGCTTTGGTTACCATTTCAGAGAATCCTGGTAATTGAGCTTCAGACTTCATTTTCCTTCCCGCTTTGTTTCCTTGCAGTAAAGATGTTTACATCTGAGACTGAATATTTCCTAGTCTCTGCTCTTTTGTTGCTGCTGTTGTTTTTGGCTTTATACTTGTCCTGTTGTCTGGCTATATTTGTCGCAAGTCTCTTTCTTCCTAAGATTTAGGACCCTTAAGATATCAGTGTTTCCTAGGTTGTTCTTCTTGGGTATGTAATGAGTCCTAAACAACCTTAGTTCTGGCACACCACTGAAGGCCCTCAGAATCCTGAGATCATCTTGCTGAAAAGAACTAGGTAGGGGAGGCCCACAGACCTCAGACCCAGGCACTGGTGTTTAATTTGCGCAGCCTGAGGCTCCCGCAGGCTTAGCTGTGCCTAGTTTACCTAGTGTCTCTGGGCTGCCTCAGTGCACTCAGTGTGGAGGGAGGCAGGCCCTATCCCTGGATGCCTGTGTCTACTGATGCCACCTGAGGTGCTGGTGGAATCCACTGCACACCGTTTAACTAGAATGTCCCTGGGTTCACTTACTGCCATTGGCAGAGGCAGGCAGCCCCAGGCCTCTGTCTAATGGCACCACCTGAGGTTCTAGTGGACTCTGTTGTGCACTCTTTGTCTAGAGTGTCCCTGGGCGCACTCAGTGCAGTAAGCATGGAGGCAGGGAGGACCCAGCCATATGTGGAGTTGTCTTTTTGGTTGAGTCTTTCTCTCCTTTTGAAATCAATGTAATAGTTGCTTCCAGAAATGAACTTGGGAGCACTGTTTCCCTTTTGATTTCATTAGAGTTTGTGAAGCAATGCAGTTAACTCTTCTTTGAATCTTTTGTAGAACACAGTAGTAGTAAAGCTATCAGGACCAAGACTTTCTTTGTCAATAGAGTTTTATTGCAATTTAGATTTCACAGATTGATATTGGAGTGTTTAACATTTCTATACCATCTTCATTCAACATTGGAAGTCCATATATATCTAGGAATCCACCCATTTCTTCTCCGCTTTAAATCTTATTGGAGAACAGATTTTCAAACTAGGTGTTTATTATCCTCTGGATTTCTGCTGGATCTGTGGTGACTTCCCCCTTTGCATTCCTAATAGCATGAATATGAGCCTTTTCCTTCTTTTGTTTGATAAGTTTGGCTAGGAGTCTGTCAATTTGTTTATCCTTTTGAAGAATCAACCCTTTGATTCCTTGATTTTATGTACCATTCTCTTAGTCTCCATGAAAAGATTTTGCTCTGATCTTTATAATTTCCTCCCTGGTACAGGCTCTGGGTTTGTCTTGTTCTTCTTTTTCTAGGCACTTGAGCTTCAGCATTACATTGCTTATTTGAGCTTCTTCTGCTCTCCTGGTGTAAGCGTTCAGTGCCATGAATTTATCTCGTAGAACTGCTTTCATTGTGCCCATCAATTCCTGTAAATCGCACCAGGCTTGTCATTTAATTGTAAAATCTGTTTAATTTTCCCTTTAATTTCTTCTATGACCCATTGGTTGTTCAGCAGAGTGTTATTCGATTTCCTTGTGTTTGTGAGGACCTTGGAGTTTCGTTTATTATTTAGCTCCAATTTCAAGGCAGTATGGTCTGATAGAATGCAGGGGATAACTTCAATGCCCTTCCACTTACTTAAACATGTGCTATGTATTAGCATGCGGTTCATTTTGGAGAATTACCCATGTGCAGCTGAGATAAATGTATATTCTGACTTTGTAGTGTGGAATAATCTATAAGAATCTATTAAATCTATTTGTTCAAAGGTTTGGTTCAGTTCAGTTATTTTATTATTGATTTTTTTTGACCAGTTGATCTGCTTAGTTATGACAGTAGAGTATTGAAGTCCCATACTACTATTGTATGAGTGTTTATCTGGCTTTTCACCTCCATTAATAATTGTTTTATATGGTTGGGTGCACTGGAGTTTGATGGATATATATTTATGAATGTCACTCTTTCCCTTGGACTGTTCCCTGGACGAGGATGTAGTATCCTTCTTTGTCTCTCTTAATCAGTTTTGGTTTGAAATGTATTTTTTTAAATTTTTTAATCTTTATTGGTACATTACATATATGCATCATGATTGCACTCCATAATGGGGATTTGTACCAGTATAAGACACAACTTAATTCTCATTTTTTCCCATAGCCCTACCCACCCTACCACTCCCCCCATATACATAAAATTTGTTTCCTTACTTTCTCGTTATAATCTCATCACTTTCCCCCCTTCTCCCTATTTTAAATTGAGCATTTTCTATTTCACAATATATAACATACAATGCTAGGACTCATTTACATCTTTATTTTCTCATACCAGAGAAAAGATGTGATATGTACCTATCTGTGACCTATTTATTTCACTTATGAGGATATCCTCAAGGTATGTCCATTTAAGTACAAATGATTCAAACTTACCATTTTTATGGCAGAGTAATACTCCATTCTGTAGAAGAACCACAGCTTTTTTATCCAGTCTCCAGTTGATGGACACTTGGGTTGTTTCCAAGATGTAGCAATCACAAACTGGGCTGCTATAAACATGGGTACACATATATCACTGTGATATGATTCTTTTAATTCTTTTGTGTATATACCTAGCAGGGCGATGGCTGGGTAAAATGGGACCTCCAATCCTAGCTTTTTGAGGAATCTCCAAACTGATCTCCACAGAGGTTGTACGAGTCTACAGTCCCACCAACAGTGGAGAAGGGTTCCTTTTTCTCTGCAGCCTTGCCAACATTTACTGTTGGCTGATTCTGAAATGGTAGCCATTCTACGTGGAGTGAGATGAAATCTCAATGTTGTTTTTCATCTGCATCACTCAAATGACTAATGATGTTGAGCATTTCTTCATATGCTTCTTAGCTGCTCTTACTTCTTCCTCTGAAAAATATCTGTTCATTTCAGATGCCCATTTTTGAATTGTGTCATTAAATTTTAGTGGGCTGATTTTTTTGAGCTCTTTATATATTCTAGATAGTAGCCCTTTGTCTGGGGAACAGCTGGTAAAAATTATTTTCCACATTGTTGGTTGCCTTTTTTCACTGTTGCTGATTTCCTTTGCTGTGCAGAAGCTTTTTAAAAGAATGAGGTCCCATTTGTTGATTTCCTTAGCCAATTCCTGTGCTATAGAAGTTTTGTTCATGAAGTCTTTCCCTAAGCCAATATTTTCGAGAGTTTTACCTAACCTGTTTTGCAACAGGTTTAGAGTGTCTGTTTTAATATTTAAGTCTCTTATCCACTTTTATTTTAGCTTGATACATGGTGAAAGAGTTAGATCTAGTTTTAGTTTTTGGCATGTTAAAGCCTAGTTTTTCCAGCACCATTTGTTAAAGAGGCTATCTTTCCTCCATTGAAGATTTTTGGCTCCTTTGTCAAAGATGAGGTGGCTCAGTGTATCTGGAGTAGTTTCTGGATCTTCTAGTATACTCCATTGATCCTTGGGTCTGTTACTTTGCCAGTACCATGCAGTTTTTATCACAGTGGTTTTATAGTATAGTTTCAGATTCGGAGTTGTAATACCCCCCACCATGCCCCTGTTGCTTAGAATTGCTTTGGCTATTCAGGTCTTTTGTGGTTCCAGATGAAAGTTTGGATTTTTTTCTCTAGATCTGTGAAATATGCTGTTGGGATTTCAATCAGGATTGCATTGAATGTGTAGAGTAGTTTTGGGAGTATAGCCACTTTGACAATATTGGTTCTTCCTACCCAGGAGCAAGGTATGTCTTTCCATTTTTGGATATCATCTTCTATCTCCTTTTTCAGAGTGCTATAGTTTTCAGAGTAGAGGTCTTTCACCTCCTTTGTTAGATTGATTCCTAGGTATTTTATTTTTGGGGGTGCTGTTGTGAAATGGACTGACTCCCCAATTTCTATCTCAGTGGGTCTACTGTTTGTGTATACGAAGGATACTGATTTTTGAACGTTGACCTTGTAACCAGCTACACAGCTAAAATTGGCAATTAGGTCCAACAGTTTTTTAATTGAGTTTTTGGGATCCTCTAGATAGAGTATCATGTCGTCAGCAAATAATGACAATTTAACTTCTTCTTTTCCAATCTTTATTTCTTTTATTTCTTTCTCTTGCCTAATTGCTATGGCTAATATTTCAAGAACTATATTGAACAGAAGTGGTGAGAGAGAACACCCTTGTCTTGTTCCTGATCTTAGAGTGAAAGTTTTCAATTTTTTACCATTTAGTATGATACTGGCTGAAGGTTTCTCATAGATAGCTTTTATTAGTTTGAGATACACACCATCTATTCTGATCTTCTGTAGAGTTTTGAACATAAATGGGTGTTGTACTTTGTCAAATGCTTTTTCTGCATCAATTGAGATGACCATATGATTTTTGTCCTTAAACCTGTTCATGTAGTGTATAACATTTATTGATTTACGTATGTTGAACCATCCTTGCATCCCTGGGATGAA
>PVIR01029124.1:0-21363 GCA_004026965.1 Petromus typicus | reverse complement strand
AATAGGTTAGGTAGAACTCTTGAAGACATTGGCATAGGGAAAGACATTATGAACAAAACCTCAGCAGCATGAGAACTAGCAGAAAGAATCAATAACTGGGATCTCATCTTACTAAAAAGCTTCTGCACAGCAAGAGAAACTACCAACAGAGCAAAAAGACAACCTATAATATGGGAAAGAATTGTTACCAGATATTTCTCAGACAAAGGACAACTATCTAGAGTATACAAAGAAATAAAAAAAATCCACACCCCCCTCAAATTTAAAGACCCAGTTCAAAAATAGGCATCAGTAATGAATCAATGCTTTTCAGATGAAGAAGTAAAGGTAGCAAAGAAACATGAAGAAATATTCAACATCACTGGTCATTTGAGAGATGCAGATGAAAACAACACTGAGATTCCATCTCACTCCACATACAATGGCTGCTGTCATGAAATCAACAAACAACAAATGTTGGTGAGGCTGTGAGGAGAAAAGAAAGCTGTGGTGGGAATGTAGACTGGTGCAACCACCATAGAGATCTGTGTGGAGATTCCTTAAAAACCTAGGACTCTAGGTTCCATTTGACCTGGCTATTCCCTTGCTATGTATATATACAAAATAAAAGCATCATGCCACAGTGGAATGGGAAAAAATTAGAATTAAGTCATGTAATATACTGGTACAAATTCTCAATGTCAAGTGTGATCATGATGTGTATATATAATGTACCAATAAAGATTCAAATAAAAATAAAAATTAAAAAGGAATCATACCACAGTGACATATATGCACCCATTTTATAGCAGATCAGTGTGTGATAGTTAAATCTTGGAAATGGCCCAAATGTCCATCAATGGGAGACTGTGGGGGGGGGTGTGTTTAAATAAATGGTTAAATGGTTAAATGGTTTAAATAAAATGGATTATTACTCAGCCACAAATAATGATAAATTTGAGTCACTTATTCTCAATGAATACACCTTGAGAACATATTCATAAGTGAAACAAATAGGACAGAGATGTGTAAATACCATATCTTTTCTCTAGTATGAAAAATTGAAGGTATAAATGAACGCCAAAAAAATATATGATAGGTAATGTGAAATATGGTGAAAATATGTAAAATAAAAAGGGAAAACATAAGTAGGGAAAAGTAAAGAAGGGAAGGAAAACATTTGATAGTTAAAAAAAAAGGAAACAAAGCTTGTGTATATAGGAGCTGGGTTTTAGGGAAGGTGGGGAAAGGAAAAATGAGAATCAAGATGTGTCATGTGCAGGTACAAATTCTCAGTGTTGAATATGCTCATAATGTATATATAAAATGTGCCAATAAAGTCAATTAAAAATAAATTGAAAGGGAAAAAAGGTTTTACTAATTTTGCTAATTTCACTTAACATACCCAAAATATTATCATCCAACATGTAATCCCATAAAAATTCTATTGAGATACTTGGAAAAATAATCTTTTCTCATACTAAGTCTTTGAAGTCTTGGAATGTTGTATGATTATTGTACGTCTCAATTTGGATGCAACGATGGTTAATCTGGACTGTCAACTTGATTGGATTAGGGAGAGGCGTTACTGGATTGTAAGGGTGCTAACCTCCTTGATGGATTAATCCACTGATGAATTAGATTAGTTTACAGCTACAAAAAAGGGTGTAGTTGGAGAAAGCAGGTCACTTTATCATAATCAAGTCCTTCTTCTCACTAGCTCTGCTCTCTCTGCTTCCTGGCTGCCGTGAGGTAAGGAGCTTTTCTCTATCATATCTGTCTGTCATGTTGTTTTTGCTTTAGGTACTGCAGCCAGCATACCATGAACTGAAACTTTGGAAAATTTGAGTCAAAATAAATCTTTCCTCCTTTAAATTGTGTATGCTGGGTGTTTTATTTCAGCAACAGACTGGTGACTAATATAGAGGCTACATTCTTATTGAAAATATGTGGTTTATAGTTAGATCTTTCAGGCTTCACACTGAAAAAGTGGATTCACAAATCTCAGTTGTCTCATGTGTACTTAAAATGATACAAGAACTTAATGGAGTATCCCTTTTAAAATTCATTTTTAGATGAGTTAAAATGGTATTAACAGGGGGCCGGGGAGTTAGCTCAGTGGTTCCGGCGCCTGTCTTGCAAGCGCAAGGGCCCGGGTTCGATTCCCCGGTAACCACATAACAATACTGGGTGTGGAGACCCACACCCAGCAGCAACCAGTACCACATGCAACAGTGCCGGGCGTGGTGGCTCACGCCTGTAATCCCAGCACTCGGGAGGCAGAGGCAGGAGGATTGTGATGTGAGTTTGAGGCTGAGCTCAGGGCCAGTCTGAACCACAAAGCGAGACCTTGTCTCAAAAAACCTAAAATAAAAAAAAAAAAATGGTATTAACAATCCAGATTCCCAGTCACTCACAAGCCACATTTCAAATACTCAACACCCACATATTACTGGTTACCACATATAATAGACTTCCTTTGCCTGAGCCCCAGGTTCATCACTGGGACTCGGCTTCCTCAAGTCAGCCAGAGTCACTCAGACCCACTGCATTAGCTTCTCCTCCTAGACCTCCCAATGCCAGCCACCCTGACTCACACTCTCCTATCCTCCTTAGAGTAACATCTCTGCATAAACACCAGTGTTGTAGAGACACAATTTGCATACTACTTATGTTTCATTCAAACTTTAAAATCAAAGACGTATACCCCCTACACAAAATGAGAAGTGATTTTTTTCTTTAAGCAGGAAAGCAGCGTGTGTGTGTGTGTGTGTGTGTGTGTGTGTGTGTGTGTGTGTATGCGCGTGCGCACATGCACACAGTCACCGGGCCTCAACTCAGGACCTTATACTTGCCAGGCAGGCAGCAGCACCACTGAGCTCCATCCTCAGCACAAAATTATTTTTTTTTTCTTAACAGCTCATGAAAAAGTGGAGAGATTGGAGGAGCTCATGGGGGTGCAAGACAGGGAAGCACCTCTGCTATTAGGAAGGAGAACAAAAAGGATGTCAGAGGATGGGTGGTAGTGTGGGTACTTGTGAGGGGGAGGACTTTACACACACAGTTCATTGTGTTGGAATGATTTGGCTATTAAATAAGCACCTTAAGGGATGATTTCACATTTCACATTTTTAAATTTTTATAATTTAAATTCTTTCCCTCAGGCTGGACTTTTTCAAGCTTCAGATTTCTGGCTCAAAGTCCCTCGATTTGCATAATCTCACCTTTGAGATTTTTGCCTTGCCCCTTAGGGCCCCTTGCGTGCTGCTGGCCACCAGGAGCTTCCCGCTGGCTGTTGGCTTTCTGAGCTGCCCCCTCCAGGCAGCCGCCCACCTCCGGTCTCCCCTTCCTGGGAATGAACTCAGCCATGTGCTGATGCTGAGAGAGGCTGGGATAATCCTCCCTGAGCTATTTCAAGGATTAGTCCTGCTGCCCTATGCCCAGCTCCCACACAAGTAGGATTTCAGGGTTGTGGGCATGCCAGGGAAGGGAGGGTAAAGCGTCTGTAATGCCATAGGGCAGTGGGCACCAGAGATCAGTTCCAAGTCTCATGGTGTCAGAGTGCATGGGGTACAGTGAGATGCGCTGTGTAGCCCTAAGTGTGACCTTCAGTTTAAGAGCTAGAGAGCTGAGATCCTGGAGTCCTGGGTCCTCAGTCTCTGCCTGAAAACACACACACACGCACACGCACACGCACATGCACACGCACATGCACACACACACCTCTTCTTCATGTCCTCACTCTTAACACAGAAACTCACTATGACTTCATACACTATGTACTTGTTTCGGCATAGTCTTTGTTTAAAAAAGTATTGAAATTATAACTGTGCTGGAATAGAGGTGAATATATTAATATTATATATCAAAATATCTTCTTCCATCCGCAATTCATTTTTCCTTCTGGTTTTAATTGTCACCTTACTGTGAACCCTGGGCACCGTGCCTGTGCCTGATGGGTACTTGCTTGGCCTGTAGCGCCTGCTTAGCTCCTAGCTCCTGAACAGGAAGTAAGAATGGGGACAGTAGGAAAGCTCTAAAGCCTCAGATGGGTCTTTCTGGGCTCAGAGACAGACGTGCTGCTCCCTGATCCTCTTTCTGAAGGTGAAGTCTTTTCACCTGGTGGCAGGTGTGACCTCCTAATGAAGAATCCTTGGCTTCCTGATCCTTCCCACCACCCTGAGGACACTGACTTTAGGTAATTCGGAGCAAATCTGAAGGAAGCCAATTTGGACACTGGGGAAGGACAGCTCTTCTCAAGCCCACTGGCCACAACTCCGGGTCTAGCATACTCCGCTCCAGTCTCATTCCCAGACTCCTTCCTATGCAAGAATTCTTTGGGTGGTGGTGGGATACGGTGAATAAACAGGCATGTCACTAAGAGTTGGGACTCGAGCAGGGTACGGTGGTGCGCACCCAGTGTCGCAGCTACTTGGGAGACTGGGGTAAGAAAATCCAACCCAAACGAAAGAGTTGTATCCCATTCAGAAAACAGAATGGGGGCCAGGGATTTAGCTCAGTGGTTCCCATGTCTGCCTTGTAAACGCAAGGTCCTAGGTTCAATCCCCAGTAAACACATATAGCAATGCTAGGCATGGAGAATCACGCCTGTAATCCCAACACTTGGGAGGCAGAGACAGGAGGATTGCTGAGTTTGAGTTGAGTTCAAGGCTAAATTCGGGACCAGCCTGAACTACAAAATGAGATCCTATCTCAAAAAAACTAAAAAAAAAAAACTAAAAAAAAAAAAAAAAAGTTCTTAAACCTCTCAAGCCTCATTTTACTTCAGTGGAAAAGGGACTAATGGTGACAGTTTCCTCACCAACTTCTTATAAGAATCAAATATTGTGCACTTACAACTATTTTGCTTACAACAAAGCTCTGTAGAGCTGTTAGGAAATGAGTTTATAAAGTGAAATAAATACATATAGAATATCTCCCAACTCTTCTTCCCCTGGGCAGACATTGTAACGTCACAGAGACTGCAGGGTAAGTTATGGGGCATGTGGGCTAGCACAGAGTGGGGGCTCCCAAATGGGATGTCAGAGTTGGCTTCCTGCCCACCGCTCCAATCTCATTCCCACCCCCTCTGCTTTTCAGCATCACCTAGCTGCCTGTGGCTGTGTCTTTCCCACTCCAACCCACTTGTATATTTCTCCCTTCCTCGTGGTCAAGGCAGAAACTGACTGGCTCTCCCTCTTGGCTCCCCAGTACACTACATTTCCCAGCTGCCCCTGCAGTGAGAGGTGGACATTTAAACCAGCAGCAGCCAGTAGAATAGGCACAAGAATGATAGCCAGTGTTTCCAGGTTTGCCCCAGCAAATCTACCTCAGGCTCCACTACCTGCTCTTTTTGTTCCAATGGAAGACGATAATTTTGGCTTCACGCTAAATGCACAGAGCCACGGGTCAAAAGAGCTTGGGTCCCCTGACACAAAGCATCCTGCGGTGTCGCCTGTTGATTTGGCTGTACTATTAGAGAGAGAGAAAATTTCATTGCATTTAAAGCCCTTACGAATCTATTTATGTCTGTATTTGTAATAACGTGCTGTCCAGCACCCTGGTGCCATTCGTTCCTTCAAGACACACTTCGTGTCTGCTTCCCCACTTGTCTGAAGGCTTCTGGGAAGTTCTCACCCAGTGCGTGCTGAGACAGTGGTGACCAGGGAAAGGAGGGTCTTCCTCATCTACAGGCAAAGAAAAGAAAAGGCGCTGCAAATGACACACAGGAAGTGCCGTGGCCCCGCCACATCACCGCCATCCCTGAAGCAGTGGCTGTGTGGTCTTTTCCAAGCTGCATTCACAGTGCCATGCAATCCATACACCTACGTAGTTCCAGAACATAGCATCACTCCAAATCAAGCCTTCCACCCACTATGCAGCCTCTTCTAATACTCCCCTCTTCCCAGGCCGTAGAAACCACCAGTCTGCTCTCTGTCTCCACAAATACACCTATTGTGGACTTTTCACATTTATGAAATTATATGCTGTAAGGCCTGTTGTGTCTAGTTTATTTCACTTACCATAACGGTTTTGAGGTTCCATCACATAGAAGGGTGTATGACTACTTCATTCCTTTTTATGTCTGAGTACTATTTCATTGTACATTTACATTACAATTTATTTATCCAATTATCCATTCATTTTTTCTTGTGGGGCTGGGGATTGAACCCAGAGCCCCATGAATGCTAGGCAAGTACTCTAACACTAAGCTACACTCAGGCATCATTTTAAATACTTGAGATATACTGACTCACTTAACCCTCACTACACAGGCAGATATAGTTGTTGATCTTAAATTTATAAAGAGGAAACAATCAACAAGATTCCGTCACACAGGGCCGGGGAGTTAGCTCAGTGGTTCCGGCGCCTGTCTTGCAAGCGCAAGGACCCGGGTTCGATTCCCCGGTAACCACATAACAATACTGGGTGTGGAGACCCACACCCAGCAGCAACCAGTACCACATACCACAGTGCTGGGTGTGGTGGCTCATGCCTGTAATCCCAGCACTCGGGAGGCAGAGGCAGGAGGATTGTGATGTGAGTTTGAGGCTGAGCTCAGGGCCAGCCTGAACCACAAAAGCGAGACCCTGTCTCAAAAAAACCTAAAAAAAAAAAAAAGATTCCATCACACAGATACTGAGCAGAATAAAGACTCCAGCCCAGGCAATCTAGTCCCAGAAGCCCTTGCTCATAACCAAGAAGCCCTACTGCCTCTTAGGGAGCAGCTTCACACAAACTGGGGATCCATTGTCTGGTGTCCTGCGGCCTTCGGAACTGTAGATTTCACAGAAGTGGGGGTCCCTCAACACTGCCTAGTGTGCTGGCACTTCCAGTGCCACGGGCTGCCACTGCACGTATCACTTCCAAGCCGATTTAGCCCCTGCTCGCCTGCAAGGACACACAGCCCTTTTCCATCCAGCCTTTCCTTGTCCTGACTGAGGTCAAGGGTTCCCACTGCAGCTTGAGGGAGTGTGATTAAATGTCTTCACAACCTAGCTGCCAGGACATCTAAAATCAGGTCTGGACTGAGCTTGTGAGCAGTCAGCAGAGAACTCTGATGAAGTTGAGGAGGAGTGGCAGGATGGACCAGCTTGGCTGTCTAGTTCCAGCACTGGGGGTGAACTTACCGTGAAGAGACACAGGCAGGCTTGATACCGGGTACGGGGTGTGCATGTGCACGATTACACCGCCACCTGGAGCACATATGCACTTGCTTTCATGTTCAAATACACTTTACAGGTTACAAGAGCTCTCCTCTGCCACGGGCCGGTTCTCCTGGGCCGGGCTGGGCCTTGTGAATGGTCTATTTCCCTTTCCAGTGAGTCCTGGGCACTGTAAGCCACTCAGCTACTGCTCAAGTTGGTGGGGAAGAAACATGTGTGCAGTTTGTGCTAACCGAGGGCTGGACAGCTAGTCCCTCCTGGTTTGCAAACAGCTGTCTTCTCCTGTGCCCACAACGGTTGCGTGTGGGGAGGCGGCCAGAGCTCTCCTGACCCAACTCATGGCATCATCTGACCCGAACTGCCGGCCAAAGCTCATCTCCAAACACCACCACGCTGAGGAGATGCACATCTATCGATGTCTACTGACCTACCCGTCCTTCTGGAAGGGCGCAGACATTCAGTCTGGGACACAGGTGAGAACCCATCTGTTCCTCACTGCGGTGGGGACCCTATAGCCACTAAGGGAAGCAGCAGAACTTCGCACTGCACCTCGGTCCAGCTCCCCCGACAGTGGGGCAGGGAGAGCGCACTGAGAGGAGAGGAGGGCGGTCAGGTTTACCAAAGACACACCCTGCCTCGTTAGTTCTGAATTTCAGATAGACAGCGAATAATTTGTAGCATAAGTATCCTTATAGCCTGAACTAAGCATGGCTATATTCTTACTAAAAATTATTCACTGTTTATATAAAATTCAAATTAACTGCGTATCCAGTATTTTCACCCAGCAAGTCTAAAAGGAAAAGACCCAGGGGAGGCAAGCCAGGGAATCCCTGGTCCAGAGAGGAGTCCTGCGGGCTCCGGACTGAGGCCTTCTTTACAGATTGAACTTTTTTTTAGCTTTCTTTCTCTCATCCACTCTCCTTCCCTTCCTGTCAGCTTTTTACTGTGGTAAAAACAACAGCATAAAATCTACCACCTGGAAATTTCTGTGAGCTCAGCCGGATCTGACCTGAGGGCCCACGGCTGCAGCCGGGTCACCGCACACGCCTGTCTCTTGTTTTGCTTCCCTGCCACCGTCTGTCTCTATGAATTCCAGGTATCCTGTGTCAATTTATTCGTACAACAGCTCTCATCTGGCGCTGGGGAAATCTTACCAGGGTCCTGCGCATGCTGAGCACCGATCTACCACGGAGCTACGCCCCCAGCAACATATTTAACTTCTCTAGGGAGTTGGGGAAAGAGTCTTTGCACGGATCTAAACCAGGGGACTCCAAGAGTGCTGAGACGAATTGGGTGCTTAAGGCAGGAGCACAGCGGCGGTGGCGGATGCCTCGCTTGCTGGGCGTCCTAACTGCACTGGCGCTCCGGGCCTCATGCAGGGCCGCGCTAGGACCCCGAAGCGCGACGTCCGGAGCGAGGTGGGGGGGCGGCGGCGGGAGCGCGCGGCGCGGACCGGGGACGCGCGGAGGACTCAGAGGCTGCGCTGCGCTCGCGCTGCCGGGAGCCACGGTTTTCCTGGACTCCGGCAACGCCGTCCAGTGGAAGTGCTGCAGCACACGCGGCGGTCCTGTGCAGTCTTCATTTCCCAGCTCTAGAAAAGAATCTGATGTTTCATGTACTGGTACAAATTCTTAATGTTGAATGTGATCACAATGTCTGTATAAAATGTACCAGTAAGATCAACTGTAAAATAAAAAAGACATGGAAAAAAAGAGGAGGAGAAAGGGAGGGAGGACTGGAGAGAGAGAAGGAAAAAACCCATGAACATGGCATGGAAACACAAACAACCCCACCACCACCATTATGAAGACATGTTTCTGGAGCTGAGAATAGTAAAAAGAGAAACAAGAAAACAACAAAGGCCTGGAACAAACTGCAGCGGACAATCAGGGAACCAAGGAGGCCTTAGGGTTTCTAATCATAAAACTCCTTGAAGCAAGACTACTTCCGGTAAAAATTTTCAGCTTTGATTTTTCAAGTAAATCCACTATCCTCTCAGCCTTGTATTCTCTTTTTACTACCAAAAAAAAAAAAAAACAAAACAAAACAAAACGGTACACAGCCTTTTAAAAGGAGTAGCACAGGCTTTTCAAAAGGTGAGTGCTGATTAACTTTGTCTTCTTTTTCTCACGTGGTGAGAAGAGTCCAAAGCATGCTGGGAAGATACACGGCGGGAATGATGGAAAGTATCTCAGTGCAGACAGACCCTCTTCCTTTTCCATTTTCTAAAATGCATAACTAGGTTTACACACAAGAAAATCTCCATATGAAATGTCTTCATCTGGTACTAAGGACTTTTGAACCCAAGATCTGCATTTTTATGCATAAGAACAAAACATAATGATAAATCACAGTTCTGAATTTGGACAGGTTCAGATCTGAGCTTGATCCCAAGATTGAGATGGGGTCTCGCTTTCTCGTTCAGGCCAGCCCTGAACTCATAGCAGTCCTCCTACCTCTGCCTCCCAAGTGCTAGGATTATAGGCGTGAGCCACCATGCCTGGTATTGTGATGTGTGACACTGATTGCTGGTGGGTGTGAGTCACCACACCCGGCATTGTGGTATATAGCTAGTGGGGATCGAACTCAGGACCTTGAGCTTGCCAGACAGACGCTGGAACCACTGAGCTAAATCCCCGGCCCACAAGATAGCATTTTGCTGTGGGAAAACTGCTACTTGATCAATCCAACCCAATTTCCTTATCTAAAACTGGGGATAAAGGGATATTCACTGATACTAAGAATTTAAATGAGTTAATTCTTGAGAGATAGGATAGTTCTAAAATACATCAGTATTATTAACTAACTATAGTAATAATTATTAGTACTAATTAGTATTGTTTACATTCATAGTAATATTGTAGCCTACGAAAATACTCTCTACCAAATGAGGTTCAATAAAGATTATCCTCATAATTACTGAGGGCTACCAGATAAAGGAGGAAGGACAATAAAGTGAAAATGTTACAGTGAATTTCAATGTCCGGGCCAGGGTTCAGTCTCAGTTATGGCTGGCCTGAAAAGACAAGCATTCCTTGTAGGATCACAGGACATGGAGGGAAAAAAAGAAGAAATATTATGCCAACCACATGCAGAATGTGCTTGCAAAAGGAAACAGGTGAAATCATGAGTATATTTATTCAGCCCACTCTGTCTAAACTGTGGTCATTTTAGCATATAATCAATACAAAAATGCTTGATGCTTTCTTCCCATTTAGTCTTCGAATTTAGGTGTACGCTTTGGACTTGCTCTATGTACCTTTCATACTCTCCAGTCCTAGCCTGGTGTTCAGTGTTTGCCACAGACTTCTCTTATTGTCCCTGTTCTTGTTATTTCCCGAGGACACATAAACCCTAAACAGACCAGAACACTTCCCATTCTCCTACAAGCCGAGTCCCAGCTGTGCTTCTGCCTAGAGTGCTGTCTACACTGTCTTGCTGGGCCCTGGTAGAGAGGTACAATCTGCTCAGGGACATTTCCTGGTTCTGCTAACACTGGAAAGGAGTCTCACTCTGTAGCACTATTGATGTGTAGAAAGCCCTTGTCCCAGTTTGGTTTTGAGGCCGCTCATCATATTTATCTTCTTTGCGGCCACAGCCTCCACCAAACAGCTGCTCAGTAGATGTTTCCACATGGGAGGAAGAACTCTCAAACCAGTTGTACTCAGCCTTTTATGGACTTGCTCTTCCACATTTAGGGGATTTGAGGCTTTTCTGCTCCCTTACATGTGTTGGCAATCATAACCCAGACGTGGTAAATAATGATGAATTCAGGTGACGTGCACCAGAAGTATCTTCTTTCATTTTCCTTCTATCTCACGTGGGAGAATTGAAGCATAGGCCTTAGTCAGGAAGACCGGCGGATTGGCATCAGTATCAGTATTGAGGTGAGGGGAGGAAAGTTCTTGAAAGGCTATGGAGGGTTAGACTTTCAGATGATTGGGGGTCCTCTGGACCCTTTGCTTACTTGACATGAAGGAAGGGAATTGGGGAGTGAGCAGTAAACTTGTGGCCCTGGTGACATGTAGGGTGGGCTCAGGTCTAGGAAGCTAAAAGTGGTTCTCAGGAGCATGAGTAGAAAGGGTGAGCTCACTGCAGGAGAAAAAAAGTTGAAGAGCTGAACGATCATCTCTGATTAGGAAAAATACCGGCATACAGAGAGTAGGAGAGCCAGGGTGGGGGCAGGAAAAGCAACAAACAGGCTCCAGCTCGGCGATGGGGCTTATGGTACACATTGTATTACTGGTGCTGCAGGCTTCTTAAAGAGCAAGGCCCGTTGTCAGTCTGCAGAATGGGAGAGGGAAAGAATCAGAGATTCATAGAAGGCAGCAACTTACCCGGCACTTTGAGCCCTTCTGCACTTACTTGGGCCTCCACTGGGGTCAGGAGCTCGACTACAGCGCCTCAGAGCAGGATTGGGGTGCGGTGCCAGGCCTGATTAGTGTTTTCTTCACCCTCTTCTAGAGAGGAGATGTGATTAGGCCTATTTATAGGGGCCGGGTGCCTTAATATTCTGCCTGGTGCATCTCTTGCCAATCAAATCAGTGCTGTCTGCAGTGTGATTGCTGCTTTAGTGGCACCAGGGAGCGGAGTTAATTAAACTCAATATAAATAGACTCTGCCCTCGCCTTGCAATTCCGAGGCATGCTTTTCCTTCCTGTCCTCCACCTCTCCACACCTCCTTCCCTCAGGCCCCTTTGCCCGCCAGGGTGAAGTAGCCAAGACACTTATGTACCTAGAAACACTGGTCACTGGTCATTGCTGCAGGAGAAGGCCCTGAGGACCTCAGGGGTTGTTATGGGAAGAACCCAGAGTCACATTCTCTGTGCTTTTTCAGGTCTGGGGACCACTTGGCTATCTATTCGGGTGTCCTTCGCCCCATCCATCCCTCTGCTTCCAGGCCCCTTTTCACTGTGTGCCAGAGCTGCTTTTGCTGCTTTCGTATCTGTCCTAGTGGGAGAGGTCGCACTGAGCTCCTGGGCACCTCAGCAGGCTTCCAAGCACCTCTGAGGGGTCACGCATGTCACACCTTCACTGAAATTCTCCACGATCCTTGCTTCTGCCTTTTCTTCTCTCCACACTGAGCAGCCACCAGCAGAATCCCATCTCCCGAGCACTCCATCTTCCTACCCGGTCTCCCTGTGCTGGGATGAAGCTGTTCCAGGTGCCAGGGCTTCTCTTCTCCAGCTCACCCTGTGGTAAGTGCATATCAGCCAGCATTGCTGATGCTCCTTTTCCCACACTCCAACACCGGGACTCTTGTGAGGGTCCCACAGTCCTTGCAGGGTGAACCTACAGAGTGCATGATCTAGCCGGACCTGGAATGAATGGACACCCACCGTCCAGCAGGGGGCTCATGCCCTGCAGTACCTGAAGAAGGTCTTGGAGGATATCTTTTGCAGGTAGATGTAGCACCGCCCCACCTGATGGCAGGCTCCCCCACCCCAGATGCTCTTAGCCGTCTTCCCAGAATGCCCTTTCTAGGAGCACCGACCTTGTCAGTGACTCCTGGTCCTGGAGCAATCCAACCGGCTTCCATGGAGGGAAGAGGCTTCCTGGCTTGGAGGTTTTTCTCACAAGTACACAAGAGCTCACCACATGCTGTCTCATGCAGTCCTGGGCTTCCTGTGGCCCTCACAGGCCCCAGTGGTGGCTGTGCTTTTTGACAGAGAAGACAGGGTGTGTTCCTGCTCTTACTCCTGCAGCCAGTGAATGTGTAGAGACTCAGCATTCTGTGCAAGGTCTGGACTGTGCTGTGCTGTCAATACAGCACCCATGTGCCGGACCCTGTCTAAGTCTAGTGTATCCTCTGCCAGGAGAGACCGATTTAACTCAGTTCTGTCTTGTTTAACAGTGGGGTAGGTTCTGAGATGTGCCATCCAATGGCTCCGTGGTTGTACGAGCATCACCACGCATTACAATGGTGTGGGTAGGCACTCCACCTGGCCTCTTCCTGCACTCGAGACTCAGTAAGTGTGAGACCGATGGGCCGTCATCACACTGTGTCTTCATGTATAGGAGTGTCTCTGAAATAACAGGACAAAGTGTAGCACAGTAAATACATAACCAGTAACACTTGATCGTCAGTATCAGGTGATACATCCTGCCCACATTTGCATGTGCTGTATTTTTATACAACTGGTCATGGGATGGTTTTGATTATGCTGTTATAGGCCATTAGAATTCAGATACAGGTTCATTTGCTTGATGCTGACCAAACCACAGGCAGTCCTATATGTTGATAAAAAGGATTTATTCAAATCTAGCTGAGAAGGTGGAGGGAGGAGCCTCCAATCACTATCTCCCTGTGTATAGGTGGCCAAGGGTGAAGCATGGGGTGGGGGCCGTAAAGATAATGTAGCTCTCACACTTTCTTTGTCCCTTCCAGTCATCCTCTGCTCATCTTTCAAATGGAAAGAAGGGACCAGCATCAGCATATTGTGTTTCTTCACTTGGGGCAAGGAGAAAAAGGAATGTTATATGCTGAGCAGGAGGAAGTTTGGAGAAGTCGCTCATTTCTAAAAGAAAAAAAAATCTAACGTTTAAAGTTCCATTGTGCAGGGCCAGTTACAACACCTGCATCACCTGAGATAGTGCCATGGACGTGATCCGATGGCAATGACCTCACCAGGCAACATTGTGCTCATATGGGACCATGTCATATCTGAGGTCCCTGGCTGGCTGAAACACTATTATGAAGGACATGCTGTAATCAATTGCATGATTAGTTAATTACAGTTGTGATAAAACTTACTTGTAATAGATTTTATAATTATATTGGTTAACCATGTACAACCTTTGGTCTAAGTGCATTAACTCATTTAACTATTGCCATGCTTTTTGAGGAAGTACTATTATTACCTTCTGTTTATAAACAAGGAAACTGGACTGGGAATTTAGCTCAGTGGTTCCAGTGCCTGCCTTGCAAATACAAGGTCCCAGGTTTGATCCCTGGTAACCATATACAACAATGCCAGGTGTGATGACTCACGTCCACCAGCAATCAGAACCACATACCACAGTGCCAACATGGTGGCTCATGCCTGTAATCCTAGCACATAGGAGGAAGAGGCAGGAGGATTGCTGAGTTTGAGGCTAAGTTCAGGACCAGCCTGAACTACAAAGTGAGACCCTGTCTCAAAAAACTAAAAAAATAAAATAAAATAAGCAAGGTAACTGCAATACAGAAAGCCTGCAAAACTTGGTCAAGTAGCAAACCCAGGGTCTGTGGCTCCAGATTCCACAGGATTATTACCGTGGAGTACTGAGTCTTGTAATGCGAGGCCTGGCCCGGTCTAGAGGGAGCGCAAAAGGTGTGAGGGTGAGGGGAGAGCTTGAGAAGAATGATTCCGGAAGAAAGGAGGGACATGAAAGGAGACCTGTGGTGGGGAGGGTGTGAAAGGAAGGGCAAAGGGAGGATGGTAGGGTGAGTGGGAACTTTGAGGTTCTTGGTGATTTTGACTGGTAATAACCAGTTTTTGTTCTGGTGGCAAAATAGTTGAGATAATCAACTTTTAAGAAGAAAAGGTTTATTTTAGCTTGTAATTTGAGGTTTTACTCTATGGTCACATTGCCTTGGCCTGTGATGAGGTAGCATATCACAGTGGGAGTGTATGACAGAGGAAGGCTATTCACCTCATGATGGCTAAAAGCAAAGAGGAGGTGTCAGGCGTGGTGGCTCACACCTATAATCCCAGCACTTGGGAGGCAGCGGCAGGAGGATCGCCATGAGTTAAAGACTACCCTAAGCAGGCCGGGGATATGGCTCAGTGGTTCCAGCACCTGTCTTACAAGCACAAGGACCAGGGTTCGATCCCCGATAACCATATACAATACTGGGCATAGAGACTCACGCCGAGCAGCAACCAGTACCACATACCACAGTGCCGGGCGTGGTGGCTCACGCCTGTAATCCCAGCACTTGGGAGGCAGAGGCAGGAGGATTGCTGTGATGTGAGTTGGAGGCTGAGCTCAGGGCCAGCGTGAACCACAAAGCGAGACCCTGTCTCAAAAAAAAAAAAAGACCACCCTAAGCTACAGAGTGAGTCAAGATCGACCTGAACTATACAGCAAGACTGAGCCTCCGAAACAAACAAACAACAACAAAACCAAAGAGGAGGAGACAGGAAGGGCTGAGGTCTCAGTACCCCCTTCCAGGGTACACCACAGTGACCTAACTTCCTTCAACTGAGACATACTCCTAAGTTCTGCCACTTCCCACCCTCAAAACCTCGCCTTTGGGGGACAGTCAGCTCTAAGCCCTAGCAAAGCAGAAGAGTTGAATGAACCTCTAGAATCCCCAGCACTTATTTAGCTCACTCCTTGTGCTGAAATGGCTATGTGAACATTCAGTGTTTATTTAGTGTGATTTAATGAGCAGTATTTGCTGTTTCCTCTCAAAGATCCCAGGTGTCTTCCAAAATGTCGGTCCTGTCTGGGTCCTAGGTCACCTGAGAGGAGTCTTAGGCTTCGGCCTGGCTGCGGCACTACGCTTCTCCTGGGGGACTTTTTCTCTCACTTGTGTGATGTACTGACTACCTGATTCAGTTCCCTCTCATCATCCTGAAGACCCACCAACCCACACCCCACCCCTGGAACCTCCTTCTCCTTCCCTTCCTCACTGCTGGGAAGCCTGGCTCTTCCAGGAAGCACCCCATGTAGGGGTGGGAATGCGGCCAGCATCTGTAGCTGTAAACTTATAAACCGCAAGTCCTGTCCACTCTTCTGCCCTTCCCTGCTCTCTGACTCACCTGCCCACCACGGGCCCATGTGAAATGTGACTAACGGGGATAGTGCAGACACGACTGAGGAGGCCCTGCTGGAACAGAAGACCTCGGCTCGTGTATGCCTCCTCCATTTGCTTGCCCTGTAACCTTGGGCATGTTACTTAACGCCTCTAAGCCTCAAGGCCTGCACCTGGAAAATAATGACAGTAAAGTTGCCTTTGGAGGATGGTGGTGAAATTTAAACGAATTGCAGCGTTCAGAGGAACCCAGCAGTGCCTGGTAGGTGGCAGACATACAGTGATCATAAACTGTCATTTCTATGCATCGGCGGCCTATGGTGGCCATCCATCAACCTCTTACCAGAGGTTGTAATATCAGTTGCCCCCTTTGTGCTTATTTTTTGGCTAAATTGGCTCAAGGCACACATAAGCTCAAAGACACAAGCCTTTACAAGCCATCAGCTCCTGATGACGGCCACACTGTGCTGAGTGAGTACCAAACCCAGTACCTTAGAAGCCACTGTATTTCCTCACCAGCACTGGGGCTATATGTTTTCCCTCCTTACGGGAAGCCCTGGGTTTTGGTCCTTTCTTAGCCTGGTACAGTGGACCCTCAAGTGACGACCCTCAAGTTACTGACATTCAAACAACTTAGGTTAATTAGGTTAATGGATGATTCATCTGTTTCTTGTTAGCTATAGTGTGTACCCAGGCAAACATCTAGATCTCAGCTGTATTGACTTATTGACAACACTCCCTTGGGAACCAACTGAGTTCATATGTCACGGGGCCACTGTATTTGACATAGTGTAGACAGTTGTATGCACTCCGCAGTGCATGGGATGAGGAAAAGCCCACCGTCAGGGCAGAGGGGAGTTGGTCAAATGCAAGTGCAGACCCCCACAGGGCCGCACATGGCCCGGGGAGGTAGGATGCCCCTCACCGCCCTGACGTGGATTCCAGGTCACGCTTCCCACCGTGTGCTGGACACAGTGCTGACCCTCAAGGGCTCCTGAGCGTGTGTGTGACACGGCATGTTCAAAGAGTGCACTGCCTAGATGGGAAGGTGCGTGGGACGGGCTCCTGGGGGTCTCGAGAAAAGAGGCCTGGATGGCACATCTGTCAATCTTAACCTAGGTTAAGCAAAAAGTAACCAATCCGTAGGTCAGAGCTGGGAGAAGCGCTTCACCATTTTCATCAGGACCCGGTTTTCTTCCCTTGCATTGCAGTTCGCCGCTCTGGAGTTGGCTTCCTTCCCAGACAGGGGTGGCATGGACAGCCAGTAGTCCAGAGCTTGCAGCCAGTGGTTTAAGCCCAGCAGGAAAAAGTGCTTTCCATCGCCCCAGCCCGTCCTCCCTGTGTCAGCCTCCCTCACATGGCCCGGGTTGGCTCTTGGGTCTCCTTGAGTCTGTTGCTGGGGTCAGACACCCTGAGGGGCTCAGGTCTAAGTCACAGGCACTGCCCCGTGTCCCACAGCGCAGGCACTGAGCCTGTCAGGGCGATTCCCTCCAGGACACAGGGCCTCTAATCTCCTAAGGAGGAAGTGCGTGCTGGAAAAGCACATACTGCGCTGATCCCACGTGACCAGGCAGCCCCAGGGGGAGAACTGGCCCCTGGCCATGGCAGGACAGCTGTGGTAGGCACAGCTGAGAAGTTGGGGGGCAGTGGGTGGAGTCCAGACATGGGGACACAGATGTAGAGAACCCTGAAGAGCCTGGAATATGGTGTGTCACAGGAGGCCCGTGTGGAAGGGGGTGGTTTCGTGCTCAACCCTGGGAGCCTACCCCATTCCATCCGCTCTGTCATTGAGGTGAAGTGCAGAAGTTGCCTCTCTGTGTGTGTGGCTTTGCACCTCTCTCTGGATCGTGTGCCCCTAAGAGCTATGTCTCGTGTTCCTGCATCCTGTCACCCATGTGGGAATGATTTATGGCAGCATGAGCGGGAATGGGCAGGCTGAGGGAAGAGTTAGAGTCAGCAAGTTGGAGTTTATGAGTGTTCTTGTGGCAGGAAAGGACTTTGAGTTGGATCCAAAGTTTCAAGAAGCTGCTCCAGGTCCTTGAGCAGGAAATGGTGGGGCAGAGAGTTTGGGTGGGCTTGTCAGGCAGCAGCGTGGAGTGAGGATCCTAGGACAGACTTGATTCCAGGGCCGTCTGAACACCATACTGAAATCTACCCGTGGCAGAATGAGGCTGTCATTCAGGAAAGTCACAAGCAAGGAGGGCTGGAGAAACATTTCAAAGGAAGCAGTGATAGGCTATGATGACACAGAGGACACAGGACAGGGAGAGCCACTGTGGGTGAAGGAGCCGACACCTGCCCTGACACCTGTTCTTGTCTACCCATTCCCTTCTCGATGGGGATGTGACCGCTGCTTATAACTGCCTCCCCCAAACAGCTCTCTACCTACTCGGAAATCTCTTCCAAAGGGGAGACAGATGAGGGGAGAAGAGAGGTCACCTACTGCATATGACTTAGATGACAGGGTGTGGGGGGTGGGGGGTACGTGGGTGTGCACGTGCTGGGTTGGATGGGGAGGAGCTGAATGGATTGCTTGTGTGGAAGTGTGGATGCATCGTCTGCCCTTCTCCACCAGACCCATTCCAGCCATGTCACCTCAGAAGCCACAGTCCTCTCCAGGTCCTTCCTGCTAAGAAAAGGCGAATTTTCTCTGCAGAGCTTTCGCTCCTTCCTTTTCTTCTTTTTGCCTCCTTTCCCATATCCTCCCTCCCTTTCTTCCCTTCTCCTCACAAATTGGCACCTGGTCTCCCGGAGGTTACAGAGCACTCAATCAGCTGCCTGAATAATTAGCAGATCATTCCACATTATCCCAGAAGGTAGAGGAGCTGCCAGTGGAAGCAGGAGCCCCACTTCCTGGGGGTGGGCAGAGGCAGCTGCTGGGATCAGCAGGGGTGCACCCTGGCCCCCTGGCCTCCAGGGACTGGTGTGATGTGTGCAGCAGGCCACACAGCCCTGCCAGGGGGGAGGCTATGGGGGAGGGGAGAAGCCTCAGCACATCAGCTCTCAGTCTCCTGCAGGAGAGGGGAGTGCTTCCAGCGGGGACAGGGACTCTGTGAGAGCCTCGCACTCCAGGAGCTGCTCGGTTGTCCTGACACGATCCGCTGTGCTGTCCTCTTACAAAGACGTTTCCTCCTCCTGGACCTTCTTCTCCATCTCTATTCAAGATCTCATCATCCCTGAAACTTGGGCCACCCACCTAAGGATGCACAGTCTCCCCTAGGCCTGCAGCCCTCACCCTCCCTGCCGATGAGAACCAAGCCCGCCGCCCTCGGGGTGTGTCAGCTGGCACAGTCTATCCCTGACCACATCATGACTCTCACAGTCAGCCCATGATAAGGAAGATTCAATTCCAGCTTTTCATCTGAAGAAGCCCAGGCAGAGACCAAAAGTGACTTGTTTAAGGCCACACTGCTCCAGACGGCTGGGTAATGCAAGACTACAGGGAGCCATTATTGGTGATCCTTTCTTCCCTCGCTGATAAATCTAGCTGGTGGTTCCCTGGAGTTCCCTCGAGGACAGGTAGGATTTATACCATTTATCTCTGTCTCCCAAAGCCCCCAGTGCTGTGCGTCTGTCCAAACACTCCCAAGTTATTTGTCACACGTGACAGGTGGGAAAAAGGAGAAGGAGGGTGTTTGGGAAAGTTGCCCCAGGCAAGCAGAGGAAGAAGGACTGGTTATGTGGCCGAGCTCTGAGAAGACTGAGTGAACTGATTCTGTCCTTCCCCTGGCAGACTCGGCCTCCTCTGCCAACGTCCAGGCAGATATTCTGCTGTCCAAGGTGGAGACGCCCACTTCGAAGGCCACTACATCAAGGGGTTGGACCAGGAATGGCATTCACAAGTCCTCCTTGGGACACGGTGGATATCATTATCCAGAACGCCAGCCCCAGTGTGGCCCGTGCTCCTTCCCAACACAGCTCCCCTGAGGTCACCACCAACCAAGGGGGCAGGCAGATGAGTGTCGGCTCCTTCTCAGCCTGGGCCTGTCTGTCCCTCAGTCTCACAGCATGTGACCGTGAGAGATCAGGTTTAGATAAGGAAAGAACTCAGACATCACGTCTTTCATCCCCTGCCCTGGGCAGCACTTGCCTTGATGAGTCTGTGACAGTGGCCGTCTCACTGAAATCCCGTGGCCCTCAACGCCATGTAGCTGTTTATTACTGTACCATGTGACTATAAGTTCCTGCTGAGCTTCAAGAGCACTAAAACCTCCAAGTCCCTCCCTAAAGAGCTGATAAGCCAGGTCGCCGTCACCTTCTGTATTTGTGCCTGGGCACGTTTCGACAGAAATGTGTGGCTTTACTTTATTCATATACATAGAATCTTGCTGAGTTGGAGGCTGTCCTCTGGCCTTTCAAAGTGGGATCCTGATTTGGCGTGCACCTTCCCCCACACAATACTCGTTTCTGAGCAAGTGTCGAGTGAACGGGTCTGGCTGTTCTCCAAGCCCTGCATGCATGGGTGAGCTCAGTCCCTTCACCTTTAGCGCACTCCATGCCACTGCCCACTCGGCTCTGCCCTGCCCCGTCTGTGCTCCCCTCCAGCCCCATGTTGTCACCAGATCACACTAGAAGCTGTCCAAGCCCTTGCTGACTCAAGATGTACCACAGTGGAGGTTTTCTCCGGTGCCTCACCAACCGAAATGCGAAACGCCATGAACTGCAAACAGCACTGCTCTCTGCGGCCCACCTATCATTTTCTATGTGCTCACAGACCCTCTGTTTAATAACATGTTCTAGAAGTTTGCAGAACTCTCTGTGAGATGCGCTACTCTCTGCTGTGGCAGAACCAGTACCCAGTAGCCTGCTCTGGCCAGGGCCTCAGGGAGGACAGCAGCGAGGCAGCGTTGTACCCACTTCAGGTGCAGGGTAAGTGGGGTTCATACTTTTTGAGGTCACCTCGAGCCACCTGGTTTCTGGGTGTCTGAAGGAACTCCTACAGGTTAAGATGACATGAGTCACACATTTGCATAATTCTCTTTTTAAATATTTTACTCTGTGGCTCACAGAACAGTGGTTTCCAGACTGTCTGTAAGCTCTGGAATCCTGAGCTCCAGGCTGGCAGGAGCTTGAGAATGTGGTGCCCTGTGTCTCCCGTTCTCAGGTAAACCAATGGCAAAAAGAGAAGTATTAAAAATATAGAATTTCAGTTTTCAAAATGAATTTGTTTTAATATTGTATTCAGTTTTAATTTTGTATTTCAGCCATCTGGAGCAGTGTGGCCTTAAACAAGTCACTTTTGGTCTCTGCCTGGGCTTCTTCAGATGAAACGCTAGAATCGAAACCTCCTTATCATGGGCTGACTGTGAAGGTCATGATGCACTCAGGCACAAACTGTGCCAGCTGACACACCCTGAGGGCTGTGGGCTTGGTTCTCATTGGCTGGGAGGGTGAGGGCTACAGGCCTAGGAGAGATTGTGCATCCCTAGGTGGGTGGCCCCAATATTAAATCTCTTATATCTTCAGCCTCTGGAC
>PVIR01029123.1:0-21363 GCA_004026965.1 Petromus typicus | reverse complement strand
ATGTTTACGTGGGTGAAGTGACTATGTTGTGTCCGTACCCAGCACTTTCTCATTCTGCAGTTTCACTTACCTGGGGTCAGCGGCCTGCTGAAAATATTAAAGGGAAAATTCCAGGGCCGGGGAGTTAGCTCAGTGGTTCCGGCGCCTGTCTTGCAAGCGCAAGGACCCGGGTTCGATTCCCCGGTAACCACATAACAATGCTGGGTGTGGAGACCCACACCCAGCAGCAACCAGTACCACATACCACAGTGCCGGGCGTGGTGGCTCACACCTGTAATCCCAGCACTCGGGAGGCAGAGGCAGGAGGATTGCTGAGATGTGAGTTGGAGGCTGAGCTCAGGGCCAGCCTGAACCACAAAGCGAGACCCTGTCTCAAAAAACCAAAAAAAAAAAAAAAAGGGAAAATTCCAAAAAGAAATAATTCATAAGCTTTAAATAACTTTCATTACAGTCTATTGTTATATAGCAACTATTCTAATTTGTTGTTATTGTTAATCACTGACTGTACCTAATTTATAAATTAAGCTTCATCATAGGGAAGTACGCATAAGACATAGTATATGTGGGGTTTGGAACTATAGTTTATCATGTTAAATCTGAGAATATTTGTCAGTAAGTAACTGCAGTCGCTATTTTTTCACTCTCCTGCAAACTGAGCTGTTCACTATCTGTCTGGGGTGCTGACTGGCACTGTGGCTGTCGGCCTCGTGGTGTGACCTCACGGCCTTCTCCTACCCCTCTCACTTCCCGTGAACGTGGCTTCCACAGTGGCCTGTCTCCGAGAAGGCCCTGAGAGGGGGTCCGGGGGAGAGCCTCCCACACAGACATTTCTCTCCTGAAGTAAGCGTAGATGTCACTTCGTCCTTTTATCCTTATGAATGTGAAATCAAGACCACAGATGTAAATTATTGTTATTTATAGAAAAAACCCTCCAATATGATCTCCTTAACTTCATCAAGTTTCCACTGACTGTTGGTGTGCCGTCAAGGAACCTTTTACAGCCCACTGAAGTGTGGCTTAGGTAATGTTAAGTGTGTGGGTCTCCTGAAAGTATTTCTATCCATTAAATTAAATTGGGTTTGTATTTGTACTGAGTTGGCATATCATATTGACAGTCCTTTCCATGATTCTTATTTGCATCTTCCATTTAGGATTCATTTCATACCTTAAAGAAATGGGTCAAAGAGCTGAAAGAACATGGCCCAGAGAACATCGTCATGGCCATTGCTGGGAACAAGTGTGATCTCTCCGATATTAGGTAAGGGGCAGTTAGCTCTGTGTGCGTGCATGCGCGTGCGTGGGTGCATGTGCGTGTGACACGTGCATCCTTCGTCTCTGGCGTCTGTGAGTAATGAGGTATTGCTGTGCCTTTGCTGTTAGTGTGCTCTGTGTGAGGATCTGACCGATGCCAGGCCCTTGTGGCCATCCAGATCTCCTGTGCACAGCGCAGTTAGATGCCTGCCTCTAGGTACTGGTGGATCATAGTGTTTTGTTAGTTTTTTTTGCCACAAAATGTTTTCCATTTTTATCGTTGCTGCTAATACAGTTTTTGTAGCACTTTCATACAGTAAAGGGCTATACAATTTTTGATATTTTCTGTACATCCCTGTTAGTTTTAGTTCTAGATTCTGGCCTAAGGATGTATTCTAATCTGTATAACATCATTGTTTTTGTTCTAAGGTCTAAATATAGCATGTTTATAGAAGCACTTCAGTGAGAGCATGTCAGTGACAGTGATTGTGAGCTTCCTTTACCTGATATCTCAGTCTGTGTTCTGCTGCTATATCAGGCTGTCTGAGGCTGGGAGTTGTACAAAGATAAGAAGTCACACTTCCAGAGGTTCAAGAAGGTAACACCAGGGTCTTAGCTGCATCAAAATATGGTAGCGAGTCAGAAAGGGAACCCCTTGTGAGCCAAAGGCATCTCTTGGTGACAAAGGAAGCAAGAGAGCTCATGTGGTCGGTTTCTCCTCTGTTAATAACAAGCCACTCCGCAGGAACTAACCAGAGACTCTGGGGAGCCACACAGATTCCTGTGTTCAGCACAGCGCAGGACGACCTGCTCATACTCTGTCAGGTTCACGCCGCAGCGTCGCTCCCTGGAGGCCAAGCCCCCGGGGTACCACACTTGGGAAATTCCTCAAGAGGCACCCGGGCCACAGCATTCAGAGAGGCTGATGCTGATGGCCCCGTCTACACTAGAGATCTGGTGAGGACTATCTGGCTTGGTGAACAAGCTGTTTCACTTCCTAAATGTCACTTGAAAGGCTGCATGAGAGTTTCCCCTGCCTGGAGGTGCTTGAAACCCCGGATATACTGAACCCTGTGCTTTCTTCCTACACACACGGACCTACAGTAAGCTTTAATACAGCGACAGATTGGTGATAGTAACTAATGATAAAATAGAACAATTTTAATGATCCATTGTAATAAAGGTTATTTAAAACTTAGGGATTGTTTATTTCTGGAAGTTTCCATTTCATATTTTTGAGCCCAGTTGACCAGGGTAACTGAGACCACAGGAAGTGAAGCCGCCACGGAGGGCTCTGCTGTCATGAATTCATGTCAGCTCTGGGCCAGCTTCGTTTTCAGGAATGCTAGCGGTTTATGTGCATAAAGACAACTGCATTCTGCTTCTGGTTCTGCCAGTCTAAATATGATTAAGCCAAAGTTAAATAAGCAGTGAAGACAGGTCTTGTGAAAGCTCTTACTGTGGATTTAGCAAATTGCCCTCTTTCTTTGGGATTTCACAAGCTTTAGATCACATTGCATCAGGCTGGTCTGTAATAACAGCCATAAATGTCGCTTAATCACTTGTTCTTCTGTGGGTTGGACAAATGTTTGAAATACCCAGACTTGGTTCTGATATCTGCTGTCTCTACTGTAATCGGAAGCAGCTCGGCTGGCTCCTGCTCCCTGCTGGGTCACACTGAGCCTTCCAGGGGTCCTGGGTGGGTGGAGTCGTCCTTGGCCTGTCCCCTAGGGTGGGGGTGCAGCACTGGCTTCCAGGGAGGCCACGCCTCAGTGTGTGGGCTGCCGGGCTGGATGCTGAGCAGGGACCGCCAGGGGGAGGGTGCCAGTCAGGCTCCTGGTTAGTCCTGCGTCCGTCCTGCCAGGCGTCAGGTCAGCTGGAGCGAATTCGAGTGCAGCCCAGCCCTGCCCTGCAGTGCAGGCTGTCTGACAGAATCGTTTGCTGCTAATTGGTCCTCGGTGAGGCCCGAGGGTGGCTTTTTGGGATCCTGCAGTTTTAAAGTGCTGAGTGCAGGTCTTTCCTTGTGTTCAAGTGATTGCAGATGGCTGAATTAAGCAGCAAGGAAATGACTGTGCACTTTCCCTGGCTAGGTTGTGGAAAGACGACTTTGGTCCTGGTGCAATTTGATTTTTTAAACATTTAATGTATTTCATTGAGATAATCTACAAGTCTTTTTTTAACGTTCTGGGCTTGGAACTTAGAACCTTGCACCTACCAGGCAGAAGTGCGACCACTGCGCCACATTCTCGACCCAAGATAACGTACAAGCCTTAAAAACTCTTTTTAAAATATATAGTTCAATGAGTTTTAGTTTATGTATTGTTTATTTAGTACTGCATTGTTTGACTTCCATACAATTATTGTTTGTGAATTTCCCAAATTTCTGTCAAGGATTTCGAGCTTAAAATCATTCTAATTTGAAACACAATTGATATGTCTGTATGTTAAATTTTTTGGGCTTTGTTTTATGACTTAGCACGTGGAGAATATTCCAAGTGAGACTTATGCCGGTAAGTTTTGCTTTGTTTTCAGACAAGGCCTCACTGTGTAGTTCAGGCTGGCCTGGAACTCACTAAGCAGCCTAGGCTGGCCTCGAACACAGCGATCCCTTTAGGGAAGGGATAGTACTAGGAATAAACCCAGCACCTCTGAGACAAGATCTCCTACATCGCCAGGCGGGGCTTGGACTTGTCATCCTGCTGCCGTGGCTTGCAGAGTGAGTGCTGGGATTATAGATTTATACCACCACACCAGGCTCAGATAAACAAACAAAACCAAAACTCTTAATCTAATAATAAGGGGTTCAACAAGGTTACAGATTATAAGAGCCACATGAAAAAACAGTTACATTTCTGTGTACTAACAGTATATGTGAAAACTGAAATTAAACACATAGTATCCTTTTAAGTGCTCTAGAGAAAATAAAATAATTAAGCATATATTTAACAAAACACGTTTAAGGTTTGTTTGCTGAAAATGCAAAATGTATATGAAAGAAATCAGACTTCAGTAAATATTAAGACATTGGGTTCATAAACTGATAGTCTCAGCATGTGCAGTGGACACAGAGGATCAGAATAGAGCGGCCAGAAGCTCACATAAATGTGTTCAACTGAGTTTGGACGAAAATGTAGAAGCCATTTGATGACAGCAAAATGGCTTCTCAGCAAACGGTGGAGGAGCAATTAGACAACCATAGGCAAAGCAAACTGCATCGACCTTATATAAAAATCAACCTCTCTGGGCTGAGGATTTAGCTCAGGGGTTCTAGTGTCTGTCTGTCCTGAATTCAATTCCTCGTACCACACAGCACAGTGCTAGACATGGTGGCTCATGCTTGTAATCCTAGCACTCTGGAAGTAGAGGCAGGAGGATTGCTGTGAGTTTTTGGCTCACCGGGCTATATAATGAGCTCAGAGCCAGCCTGAACTACAAAGAGAGACTCTGTCTCAAAAAAAAAAAAAAAAAAAAAAAATCAACCCAAAGAGAATCACAGATTTGAATGTAAAATGTAAAACTAAAAGTATTGGAAGGATTCACAAGGAAAAAATCTGTATGGTATAAAACTTGACAAGAGAGTTCTTGGGCTTGATACTCAAAACATGATCCATGAAAGGAAAATTTGATCAATAAGACTTCCTCAGAATTAAAGATATTTGTTCTGCAACTGTGTGAAGAGGATGAAGGGGCCGGGGATTTAGCTCAGTAGTGCCGGTGTCTGCCTTGCAAGCACAAGGAACCTGAGTTCGGTCCCCAGTAACCACAGACCACAGTGCCGGGCGTGGTGGCTCAGGCCCGCCAGCAGTCAGTACCACAGACCACAGTGCCGGGCGTGTTGGCTCACGCCTGTGATCCCAGCACTCGGGAGGCAGAGGCAGGAGGATTGCTGTGAGTTTGAGCCTTGCCTGGGCTACAGAGTGAGCTCAAGGCCAGCCTGAACTACAAAGCGAGACCCTGTGGAAGTGCTCAGACTTGTGTCTGTGGTGGTGAGCATGTAAACCTACCCTGGGGAGAAATTTACTTTTGTACAAAAACCACTGTTATTCTTGCCCCATCCCAGAGTTAAAGGACTGTACTGTATTTAAGGAGTGAAGACAAATTAAAGACAGAGAGAGAAAAAGTCACCACTTACCCTGAAATGTAACAAATAGTACTGAACTCAGGTGATTTGTAGATTACGAGCATAGTAAAAATATTTCCATCTGGACCTTATAAATCTGAAAGTGATCAAATTTCAGACCAGAGTTTACAAGGGAGCACAGGAAGAACCAGAATTCCATGTTCTTTCTAGAACTTCAGGGGACAGGGATTTAGAGTGAGTTTCCTTTGAGAAAGACTGGAGGGGAGTAGGGAAAGCCCCTCTTCCCTGCACGCCTGCCCACGCAGGAGTGTCTTCGGGAGACAGGGACAGTTTGGGGGAGACGGCCCTTGAACCCTGTGGCTGGGCACCCCCGCTCGTTTGTTACACCTCTCCGTGGCAGGAGAGTCAGGCTGCCCATCAGCCAACCTGTCCGCTCCAGATCCCGCCCACTGGCATCAGTTTCCTGGGACTCAGCCATGTCTCCAGACCCAAGGGCTGCGTGCCAGCCGTCGTCAGCAGCTCTGCCACCTGCTCTGAGTTTTCCTCTGTAAGCGGTTGGTCTTTGTCTCTGCCACAGGGAAGAGCCACTGTCGTGCTCACGTGTTATTCCTGAAGAGCCTGGCACCGCGCAGTCAGAGCTCGTCCCAGGTCCTGTGACTCCGTCACGGAGAAGATCAGAGGCCAGCTTGAAGTGCTGGCAGTCTGTTCCAGAGCCTTGACCTTGACCTCCACACTGCCCTGCTTGTAAAGTACAAACTCGATCCGGGAACTTGGAGCGTGCAGTTTTCCAGGGTTTCTCTCCAACTTCCTAAGGACAAGCCTACATTTCTGTATAGAGCAGGGGTTTTAAGAGACAGACCGTGTCCTCCCTGCCCCCCGGAGAACCCACGCTCGTGCTCAGTCCTTCTCGGATGCCAGGTTTGGATCTTTACCTTGGGAAATAGCCCACTGAGGTCTGTGGTCGAGAACCTGACACTGAGCTTGAATGTGGCACCAGGAGTTTGCTGTGGGTGAGCAGCAGCTGGGGACACACGCTATTAAACAGGAATCCTCCCAGGGTGCCGTGTGATCGGAGGGCTTGGATCGTGGTAGCCGGGCATTATCCAAGGAGGCATTCACTGCGCAGGGGGTAATTATTCCTTACCTGTAAAAAGAAGGTTTAATTCATCTCATGGTTAGGCTGCTCTGAGCATCGGTAAGACCGAGCATTTTGAACAGGGCTGCTGTTCCTGGTAGTGCCAGCATGGCTTCCTCACTGATGTCACACAGACATGTTGGATTTGTAGAGAAACTCCGGACTTATCAGAACACAGTACACCCTGTTCTGGGGCCAGGAGACCGAGGAGCTGCTTCTGTGTTGTCTGAGTTACTTTGCTGCTTAGACATAATGCCCTTCACCCCAAGTTAAAGGAGATGCTCACACTTTGTAGGGCATGGCTGGCTCTAAGGCGGGCTACATGGTGGAGGAGAAACAGTCCATGGCAGGGTGGGCAGGAAGCAGACCAAGGGGGCAGGAGGGAGATGTACAGATTTTCTTCCAGGCCTCACCTAGAGTGACCCACATCCTCCTACCAAGCTTCCTCTCCCGCATCACATCCAGCTACAGGTCCGTGAGTGGTCGAATCCAGGGCCCCACACCCATGATCCTGTCACCTTTCCCCAGCCCCACTTATGAGTAGTTGAGGCTTGGGGGACACCTAGATACACAGGTCGCCCCTGCGCACCCGCAGCCTGCCTGCCTAGCTTGGCTCTGATGGGATGTTGTGAATGGTTTCCATTGTTTTTTGCCAGAATGTCCAAACGTGGGAGAGTTTTGACAGAAAATAGTTTTCCCAGGCGTTGAACAGCTGTCTCCTGCCCACAGCTGCCCTGTTACTCATCATCTTTTCAACTTGACCCTGGGAGGAGGTTGTGGCTGAGGAGCAGAAAGTCAAACTACAGAGCAGTCAGCTCCAGGAAGAGTGAAAGAGTGTGGGCGAAGTCCGCGTCCAGGTGCCGCGCTGGCTTCTCGGTGTGTCCCCTGTGCAGCATCACTGAGAAAGTCATTGCCAGAAACGCTGAGTGGCCGTGTGCTTATCACTGACCTGGAGTCACTAGCTTCTGTTCACCTGTTTCGGGCATAGTCCAGCATCCCCCACTTCGTACACGCTCAATATTTATTGACAAAAAGACCAGGAGTCAGTGGAGAGAAGTTGGGATACAAGTCCCGTGGAGTCCCCAGGACTGAGGCCTGTCTCGAGGCTTCGGGGGCAAAGCTAGAGGAGCCACCTCAGGTCCCCTACTTTACATGCTGGCCTGAGCCTTCTTTTCACCAAGTCAGCCCTCTTTCCATCCCTCTGCCACCAGCAGGGTGTCCTGCAGGTCACTTCAGAGGAAGCGCTGACTGCCTGGGCTAGAGCTCAGCACCCCAACACAGCTCCTCTGCAGACTCGAGTCACAAGCCCACGTGTCCCAAGTTCTCCACATTTCTGCCCAGCAGACTGCAAGTGACAGGGCCACCATGGCACCCAGGCAGTGTTGGGTCAGAATCCACTTCTCTTGACATCTGTCCGGGACCGTCCTCCTCCTCTGTGGCTCGGCTGCTGGGTCAGGTTCTCAGTGAGCTCCCCTTAGGCCGAGACACCTTGCGGGTCCTTGGCTCACAGCATGTCGCTTTCCACACATCTCCTCCTGCTGCTGCATGTCACAGTGTGGGTTTCATTGTAGGTTCCTCGAGGCAGGGATGGGCGTGTTCCATGGTACGTGGGAAGGGTCTGGTCCATGCAAGCTGCTCAGAAAACGTTGATTCAAGAACTGTCCTTTTGTCTTTGGATCTGCTGTCCTGCCTTCATGTTGAAAACAGAGTGACATTCTAGACTGCTCATTTAGATAGAATTTGTCTTCTCAAACCCTCTGGGAGTGGACTGGTCACTCCTGAGAAGTTAGCGGAAACCTCTGAAGTGGCTCCAGTCTACTGCCCAGTGTACAAAGCAGGACTGAGGGAAAAAGATGCCTGTAAGACAAAACTAAGAGACACAAAGTGGGGACCACACTGACCGGTGCCAGTGCGACTGATGAAAGCCCTGGCCCGTCCAAGCCACTGATTTTTGTTAGTAATCATTTGAGGTAAAGGCGAGCTGTGTGCAAGGGCAGGAGTACATCGGGGGGCGCACGGTTGTGCGGTTTCTGTGAAAATTGATGTGAGCAAAGCTCATGAAGGGCAAGGCAAAGCATTCTCAAGTTAGGAAGAGAAGAGACAGCATGTATGGTTGTAATTAGGACATTCTTCTTTTAGTTAGAAGGTTTTCATTGTGTAAATGGAGTTTAGGTGCCAGTTATTCAGACTGGCACGTGAGCTACGGCTGGACTCATTGCCCACACAAGCGAGGTGTGGGGTCCACTCTGCACAGCCTGCTTGGAGTGTAATCTGCACTGTGGTCCCTACAGCCTTTGACAGGAGAGGGCCAGATATGTGCTGGGTACTGTAGCCACAGCCATTTCCACTTCCAAATCAACGAATCGCATCCCATATCTCCTCTGGTTTGTGAAACACAGCAGTCGTTGCTCAGTGCCCTGGAAGATCTGCCTCGGGGCCCCTGCAGCAGATCCCGAACCTGTGGGTCTCAAGCCCTCATGTAAATGCTGGAGTGCTTTCACAGAACCAGCACTCCTCCTCCTGGTGCTGTACGTCCTCCCTAAGGCTCGTAAGACCGCACAGTGTGAGTGCCAGCTCGGTGGTCATCACGCTGCATCGTTGACAGGGGTGTGGAGGGGGCGTCTGTACATGTGCAGTACAAGCATGGTCTTTTCTAGTTTTCCGTCTGTGCCCACGGAGGCTCCGCTGTGTTCGGAGTGTCTCACGAAGCTGTGCAGTCGTGCACAGCAATGTTGTTTTGATACTGAGTCGTGGAATGCAAATAAGACTGAAACCAAGAGCCTTCGTCCAGCCTGTGGTGCTGACAGAGCCGCAGACTACTGAACATCACCGGAGGTGCTGGCCGAGTTCCGGAGCCCTGGAGGCTCACCACCCCGGCTCCAGCAGGCCGGCCACTCCCATTCCAAGATGGCTTTGTGCGCGAACGAATGCTTTGTGCCCCCGGGAGGAGGGGCGTTGTTGCCTTCGCAGGGTGGAGGAGTCAAGACTCAGCAGAAGCCTGCGCCACCCTCCTGCCAGCGCATGAATTCCACCCACGAAGTGGGGCGCTCATTGCCCTGCTTTCCCTCCAGATCCTCTGAATACCATCACAGTGGCAGTTAAATGCCATGAGTGTGGCTCTTAGGCTGGAGTGTCCAGACTCCCCTCCTTCCGGCCCGGGTGCGGCTCCTCTAGCCTGGGCCTGCAGGGTGGGTCTTCATGGGCTCCCTGAGCTGCGTCTCCAGCACTCACTCAGAGACTGAGTTGTTTTCTGCAGGAAAATCAAGGCGCCGTCTGCACATGTGCTGTGTGTTCGGTCTCGGGTTTCTTTGTGTCTCACCGCAAGCGCTCATTTCTCTTTCCAGGGAGGTTCCCCTGAAGGACGCGAAGGACTATGCTGAATCCATAGGTGCCATTGTGGTCGAGACGAGTGCCAAGAATGCTATTAACATCGAGGAGCTTTTCCAGGGCATCAGTGAGTACCAGAGCTGGCTTTGCAGCCTCACTTACCTCCTTAGCCCTCAGGGACTCGGGATAAAGCAGTAGAGCTTTGAGGTAGAATTTTTCTGTGTTTTCCAACGTCCTGGTTATAAAACCCACAACTGCACACCTGACGCTCCCTTTGCTGTACCTCTCAGACTTGAGTTCCCATAATCCCGTGCTTTACCTGCCCTGCTGTGTTGCGAATTAAACTGAAATGTCTGTTGTGAGAAAATTAATTTAAAATGGTGCCTTTTCTTGTAGCATTTTCTGTGAATGCGCTGAAGGGAGAAGAGATGGAGTAAGTGTTTGTAAAGGTGCAGCAGCCAAGCCTCTCCTTAGACTAAATAACTAGGAATCCGCTTAGCAAAAGCCCTCTGCTGACACTTGTTCACTAAACTGCCGTCTTTGCCTCTCACGACCTGAGGTCAGGCACGGTGCGAGGGCGAAGGTCTCCTCACTCCTGTGATGATGGGGCTCCCTTGCAACAGCTCTGGGTCACGTTCCCAGCGCAGAGAGCTGTTCCCAGCGCACTGTACCAGGATGCTCAGAACCACCTTCACAAACCCCGCGGTTTGTGACTTTCCCTGAGAGGTTCCTGCTGGTGATGTGCCGGGAAACAGCCCTGAGTCTTTGGGAAGTGCGATCGATGGTGATGGGAGGTCAGAAGTGCAGGAATTGGGTGGGCACACCACACAGCTGCAGAAAGGACCCTGCCTCCTGCCGTCCTTGCCTGGGGTTGTCTGGGCTGAGCTCCTGCGGTGGCACAGCCTTCCCTGCTCCGTAACAGCATTCATTTCCACCCGAGTTTGGTCTGTTCCTTCAGACTCTGAGAACCCACTGAGGGGTTCTTCTTGTGTTCACTTGGCTTGGTGGAGCTTCCCCGACAGAGAAGCGATTCTGTTGTTGCTCTCACTGTGCAGGAGTGTGCAAAAGAAACGTGTGAACCGCGCCGCGAGCCTCCCCCGCAACCTGGCACTGCAGGCTGGCCCCAGCTTCTCCGCTGCAGTGCTGAGTCACCGTCCCCAGCAGGGTGCGGTAGGAACTTATCTCGGGGGCCAGTGTGGCCCACAGCACAGGGACTGTTGTGCTGGTGCTGGCTCCGCCTGTGTGCTCCTGCTGAGCTGTTTGGGGAGGGCGTTTAAAACGTGAGCAGCCTGTGTTGTCACAGGAACACATTTTCGTTTCACAGCTTCTGTTCTGAAGAGCTGAGGACACTCAGAGCTTTGCATGTCCTGAGTTCACCTTGAGACTTCTGCACGAGCGTGGGCTTTCTGAGGCTGATGGGAGTCATTATTAAAATAAAAATCAAGGCTGGGGATTTAGCTCAGCGGTTCTGGCATCTGCCTTGCAAGCACAAGGTCTCAAGTTTGATCCCCTGTAACCACATACCACAGTGCCAGGCATGGGGGCTTATACCTATAGTCTCAACACTCAAGAGGAAGAGGCAGGAGGATTGCTGTGAGTTTGAGTGTTCACCTGGGATACATAGTGAGTTCAGGGCCAGCTTGAACTACAAACCAAGATCCTGTCTCAAAAAACAAAAAAAAATTAAAAAAAAAAAAAATCAAGACCCTAGAGAGAGTGACAAGCCCAGGTACAGGTGTGGATGTCTGGAAACATTTCTCTGGTTTAGAGAAATGCTGTGGCTGGTCTTCCTGGCCTCAGCCGAGGGGATTTGGAATAATCAGCTGCTTAGACCTGAGTGGTCCACTTCATTTAGGAAAAACATAAATCAAAACAAGTGTTTGGGGCTGGGGATTTAGCTCAGTGGTTCCAGCGCCTGTCTTGCAAGTGCAAAGGCCCAGGTTCGATCCCCGGTAACCACATACAATACAGGGTGTGGAGACTCACCCCAGCAGCAATCAGTACCACACACCACAGTGCCGGGCCTGGTGGCTCACGCCTGTCATGCCAGCACCCGGGAGGCAGAGGCAGGAGGATTGCTGAGAGTTGGAGGTTGAGTTCAGGACCAGCCTGAACTACAAAGCAAGACCTTGGCTCAAAATGAAACAAAACAAAACAAACAAAACAAAAAACCCCAAGTGTTTGGCTTTAAGCAGAGTAATCAGCTCCCGGTAAGCATGGAGCAAGTGTGCCATCTCATCTTCCAGGGTACATATGCCGTTGTTTGTTTTGTTATTGGGCTGACAGTTGCTTTGACAGGGAGAGCTCGCCGACTCAGCCACGGCAGAAAGTGTGCCCCGTCTCTCTGTCTCTGTGTACCTGTCTGTCCCTCTCTGTGTCCACGCGTCTGAGCACTCGTCCATCTCCATGTGCCCTTCTTTGTACCCACCTGCCTCGCTGTCCTTCCCTGGGAACCCCTCCACCTCTCCCGCCGTGTCTCCCCGCTTCACCCCGTGTACCCATCCAGGTCTGTGTGTCCGCC
Organism: Petromus typicus; assembly: GCA_004026965.1. Lineage (NCBI taxonomy): Eukaryota > Metazoa > Chordata > Mammalia > Rodentia > Petromuridae > Petromus > Petromus typicus. The sequence goes on along the minus strand of PVIR01029123.1, from coordinate 9,048 downwards.
CCTCTCTCGTGTACCCATCCAGGTCTGTGTGTCCGCCCCTCTCTCGTGTACCCATCCAGGTCTGTGTGTCCGCCCCTCTCTCGGTACCACCCATCCCACTTGTGTCCACCTCTCTGGGTGTCTGCCCGTCCCTCCCTCTGCAGTGCTCACCTCCCTGCCTGTGCCTGTGAGTGCTGGTGCCTGCTCTCTGCCTCAGCTCCTTCCGGTGAATTTCCTCATGGTGGGTTCGGTGTCCTACTTTTAGAGGAATGTAAAACATGATTTGCGATGTACCCGGACAGACTGCAGCAGACTGCTCATTTGTTCGCCTCATCCCTGTTCTTGTTTGGATTATGTGCGATGCTCCCCGATCTTAAAATAGAGCTGGATATTGCTGACACCCACACTCCACACAGTGGTGTTCCAGAGACTGACATGTCCCGGAGAAAAGACACATGAGGCGTCCGGAGCAGGTGGAGAACACAGCCCTTCAGAAAGGTGTGCTTAGACAAAGTTAATGCACCTCAATTCGGAGGGAGACACACGTGCCTAGCTTTGTATTCCCAGAGTTCATAAACCAGAAATGAGACACTTGTGTTTTCTGAGCACAGCTAATACTAATGCATTTGCTAACTGGAAATGGTTAATACATCTTTTTTATGGTCAGTATTAGAATTAAACCAGGGCCTTTGCACTGAGCTCCACCCCGGGGCGCCTCCTTTGCTCCACGTTTTTTTTGAGACAGGGTCTCGCTTTGTAGTTCAGGCTGGCTCTGAACTCACTATGTAGCCCAGGCCAGCCTCGAACTCATGGCGATCCTCCTGCCTCTGCCTCCTGAGTGCTGAGATTGCAGGCATGAGCCACCATGCCTGGCTCCACTTTTTTGAAATAAGGTTTTCTAAATTTCCCGGGCTGGACTTGTAATCTTCCTCCTTCAGTGTCTCAGAGCGGTGTTCAGATTCAGATGTGCTTCACCTGACCTGACTGATGCGTTTTTTTTTTTTTTAAGCCCAACGCTGCCCCATGGAGGGTTTTGCCGCTGCTCCGTCACGGTGGTCTGTGCGTAATCTGCCCTGCGTGGCATGTTGTCCCCCTTTTCTAGGTCGGCAGTTTGAACCCTGCCTACCCCACTGGTCGTACATTTCTGCCCAGGATGCGCACACTTTTTCCCCTTGAGCTCTTCCACCTTGACCTTGACTTGAAAGATTTCTCATTGAGATGAAATAGAAGAAAAATTGGGGGCAAGAAAATAAATTCAATTTGCATTCTCAAATTGGTATATGAAAACACAGTGTATATCCTGTTTCTTTGTATATACCGCATGTTAAAACCGAGAGCACAGTGGCGTTTGCCTGTCGCCCCGCACGCGGGGGTTTAAGGCAAGTCCAAGCCCCGCAGGAGTGATTCAGTGATTTAAGAAGACTCAAAATAAAAAGTAAATTATAGGGCCAGGGAGTTAGCTCAGCGGTTCCGGCGCCTGTCTTGCAAGCGCAAGGACCTGGGTTCGACCCCTGGTATCCACATACCATACTGGGTGTGGAGACTCACGCCCAGCAGCACTCAGTACCACATACCACAGTGCCGGGCGTGGTGGCTCACGCCTGTAATCCCAGCACTCAGGAGGCAGAGGCAGGAGGACTGCTGGGATGTGAGTTGGAGGCTGAGCTCAGGGACAGCCTGAACCACAAAGCGAGACCCTGTCTCAAAAAACCTTAAAAAAAAAAAAAGTAAATTATTAAAAGGTCTGGGAAAGACAGAGAAAAGGTCTAGGTTTACAGACCACCAAAAATTAAACATAAATGGAAAGATCCTGCACCTTCCAGAGCCACGCTGGCCCTGCCTGGCCTGCCTGCCCTGTCCTGTGTGTCTCGACTGAGAGGCAAGTGACAGCAGAGCACCCTCAGTGTCTGCTCTGCGGCCTCTCTCTGGACCACGCTGGCTCGCCCTCGCCTCCTGTGCCACCCACCTAGGTCCCCTCCTGTCAGGTTCGCCTGTGGGCGTCTGTCTGTGTGACTGTGAGTGTTTGGGTCACAGGTGTTCTGGGGAGACTGTGGCTTGCCGGGGAACTCATGTCCCACAGGACCTCCCGAAGGTGAGCCTGGGGTTAGTGCGGAGCCAAGCTCAGCTCTGGACGGAGGGGTCCCCACCATCGCCGGGGCTCTCGGATCACCCTGAGTTACCACTGAGTGACACCAGCGGAAGGACAAGCTGTGTTGGCTGTTAGGAGACGGCAGAAGCCACAGCAGCGGAAATTAGGCCAGAAATCTCATCTGCTCCTCTGTGATCAGACGACGGTCTCCACGGCTCGTCCTGACTTGAGTGTCAGTGGCCTTAACTGGCCTGAGCTTGCTGCTCCCTCCTCGGCGAGCACCTTTCAGTCCGACTCAGCGTCCTGGACAGAGACACCTCTGCCCCAGTCCTGGGGTCTTTGGGTCACAAGGTGGTCCTTGAGTAACATCTTTTTGCCATAGAAGACAATTTTTGGGCCAATGTCCTTTCCTCTTCTGTATCTGGTTACTTAGTAAACTACTCTGCTGCCTGGCCAGTCCTTTCAGACTCTCCCTTTAGAGCTAGTATTTCACACCATTTTCCAGGAGCAGTGGAGAAATCAAAGCGCAGGTGGGACAGAGCGGAGAACACAGGCGCTGGGACCCATCAGAATGTGGGTGTGTGTTTAGTCAGGGACCTGCCTCTTCCAGTTATTAGGACATGGCTGTTGGCAGAGAACCCAGGTTCTCTTAGTTACAGCAAAATGGTGATAGTAACAGCCAGCACCCCAGTTTTACAGGGTCAGGTGGGGATGGCCTCCGTGAAAATCTCTGAAGACAGTAAGGTTGTTTAAGGTTATTGTCGCCAGATTCCAGGGGCTTTAAAAAAAAGTAAAAGCTTCCTGAGATGAAATTCACCCTTTTCAGGGGCACAGTTCCGTGGTCTTTGGTTTATTCCCAGATACGTGCAACCAGCAGTACAGCCCGGGGGAAGGCGTTTCCACGGTCCCCGAAGCAGCCCGTGCCCTTTCGTACCACTTCCCCGTCCCTTCCCCTCACCTTTCCGTTTTTCCTTTGTGTTTATTTATAAATGGCAACTTTAAAATTAAGTAAAAATGAGATAACTTGGGCATGACAGTAAAGTTCTGTTTCCTACCAAGAGTGCCTCCGTGGCGCTTCCTACTCAGTGAGCTCCGAGCGTTGGCAGGAGGAGAGGCGGAGTGAGCTGAGTGTTAAGAAACCGTCTTACTCCGGTTCCCAGTCCGCTTCTATTTTGGGAAGCAGAAAAGACAGAGGAGTATTCACTGTTGCTGCTGAAGTCAGGTCGTAAAAGCAGGGAGGACTGGTGGGGAAGGGCCGAGCCGAGGGGCGGGGCTGTGGGCAGCAGGGTGGTCCAGATGCAGCTGCTGTTTGCCTTACTTTCTAGTCAAGGGTTTGACTTCATATGACAGAGCTAAGAGAAAAGGAAGGAGGGAGCTAAGGGAGGAGGAAGGAAAGGAAGGAAGGAAGGGAGGGGGGAGGGAGGTGCGTGCCACGCCCTGGCACCTCTCTCTCCCGTAGGGCCCACACACCAAGTGGCTGGGTGCAGAGTTGGCAGGAGAAGGACTCAGCCTCACCCCTTCTGTTGCAGGTCGCCAGATCCCACCCTTGGACCCCCACGAGAAGGGCGATAACGGCGTGATCTGCGTGCACAGCGGGAAGCCACCTTCGCAGGCCCGGAGGTGCTGCTGACGGCGCCCAAGGCGCTGCCGCCGCAGGAACCACACACCATGCTCTGGGAGTGAGGCAGAGGCCTTGCGCTGAATGCTGCAGGAAGCGAGCAGGAGCGTCCATGAAAGGGAGCTGGGAAAACTGGGAAAACCACGGAGCCACAGTGTGGCCTTCGGTGTGCCGCGTGCCAAGGGCCAGTGCCTGCAGGGGACAGGTGCAGTCGTCTCCTTTGCTGAAGCGTCGGGACATTGTTGGCTTTGTCCACAAGTCCTAAGCACCATTCTCCTCCAAGTCCTGTGTCACCTGGCCAGATTCCAGTGACTTCGTGTGTGCCATGCCTGCCTTACCTGACTGACCTTCTCCAAAAGACGAATTTAATGTAGAAGATTAGATTTTCACTGGTTTGGGAAATGAGCTGTTATTTATTACTGTCGCAAGGGAAGTCAGAGAGTGTAAGCAGATCAGCGTGCGAGCAGAGGCGTGCACTGCTGGAGAAGAGGAGAAACCTCAAAGGACTGTCGTCCGCATCCCTTTCGACCGAACTGCTGATCAGTTTTTAAGTTTCAGTCAGATTTAAACAAACAGATCTGATCAGACCACAATACTGCACATGACTGAGATCAGGAGACCTGGTTCAAAAGGGCCAGTTAAGTCACAGTAGGGAGGGAGGGTGTGAAGCCTCAGGTCACACGGCGCACGTCACCGGCATGGTAATAAATTCCTGCTGTCTTAGAGATGGCCAATGCATGCGGTATTGTTTACTAAGAATGTGCTGTAGTGTCACATCTAGAGGAAAAAATTAGCCCGAGAATGTTTGGAGTCTAAATTCAAGTAATAACAACTAATCATACATTATAGTAAAACCAGCCAGAGGCATACAACCACCTTAAAATTCAAAAGCCCCCCGAAACTGTGAAGTTGGGGAGAGCGTTTTTAGCACTGCTGGGCTCGGGGACAGTCATGGGCCAAGCAGAGCTCTGCCCAGGCACCTGCTGGGGCTGAGGGTACCTCCCCCCAGATCCTCCTCCACTTCCCTCTGCTCAGCCAAAGACATCTCAGTCCCAAAGAGAGAAAGCAGAGGAAGAAACGTTACTTACACCAGAAGGGCAAAGCCCGCTACAAGTGTGGCTTCTATAAGAACTTGGGGTCAAGCAGGAGCCAGGCTTTTGCTGGGCTGGCACAGCCTCAGACTCAGGTCACGGCACAGTGTACCATAAGCACCAGCTGCAGCCTTTTCGTCTTGGATGTTCTGGAGCCAGCAAACCTTAATGGAGAGGTGGAGATTCACCATGTGAATCCAGGAAGGAGGCCGTGAGTGGTTCAAGGCCTTGAGCTGGCTGTGACTCATGCAGGCGGGAACTGGTGCCACTGTGCTCTCAGGGGCAAGAGACAGAGCCTTGCCATCTGAAGCAGGAAGGGGCCGAGGGCCTGAGCCCGAGCTCTCATTTCTCTGCCTGGAGGGAAGTCAGGGAGATGGGGCCTAGTTCTCGTCACATATTTATGGTTTCCAACTCAAGGATGTGCTGTCAATTGGAGTTCTTACTCCTTTTCCCAACTCGGGAGAGGAGACTGACAGCCTTGGAAGATGAAGGCCAGGATCACTTATTTTGGCTTCAAGAATGTCACTTCCCTGTCCCAGACAGCACCTCCCAAGCAGCTGGCAGCTGGCATCTGGAGGTCTGGGCAGGGCCTTTGCAGGGATCGTCGGAGTTCTTGTCCGCATTGCCGACATCCGGCCTGGCATGCTTCTGCCGCCGGCTGAGAACTGATCACACCTCTTCCCAGAGGGGGGAGAATCAAACTGAACCCTGAAGCGGCCTCCTCAGAGGTGACGCACAGGCCTGATCAGCCTACTGTCGTGCGGCTTCCCCGAGCACCTGCGTTTCTTTCCAACCAGCGGCTCAAGTTCCTGAGCTAAGAGTTCATCCTCCAGCAGAGTGGCAGCTTTGACTGTGTTGGCAATGGTTGTATTTTGCATAAAAGGTCCCGCTTGCCCACATGTAGGCAATATGGGATCTATCCACTAACGGGCCCCTGGTTTTACTTTTGAAGCACACGCAGGGTAAACTACTGTGTCACCACTCTGTATTGCCTCCGCTATGGAAGCTGGTCAGAAGACCAAATATACAAATATTACCACTCAAAGCAACTGGCAGAGACAGCAGCAGGCACCTGGCATACAAGTCTTCACTGTCCTCCCAAGCAGAAACCTGGACCTGTCTGTGATGAGGTCTTCCTACCAGTCCTCACCCAGCTTGGCATCACTTTCAGGCTGTTCCAATCCTTGATCCACAACCATATAACACTATATAATGCCTGGAAATTACCACTGCTGCAAAAGGCCAAGCGTTTTCATATAGTGTGGTGTCCTTGGTATCATATTCCATGACTTGCCCCCTCCCTTTTCCATCATGTGCAGATGTGTGTGTACATGTGTAAATATGACTCGCTACTGATTACGCCTGCTTGTATTCCATTTCAGACTGTTTGGGTTTGGCTTGGGGCCATGTTCTGCAGGAAAAGCATGGATTCTCAGAGGGACTGCTTCCCAGGGGAGTTTTCTAGAACTGGGGACAGGTCGTGTAAACATGTACATAGGGACAGTATTGACTTGCTGTTTCATGGCTTGAAATGGCACATTAGGGTGCTGACTAAGATGCTGCCTTGTAGACCAACAGGTTGAAGACCTGGAGCTAAGTTATCCTGTAGTATGGGCTGTGCCCCAGTAGAAACTAGTGCCTTTAGTGAGGGAGGTTTAGATGACCAGATATACCCTCTACCCCTGAGGACAGCAGCTGAGCAGAGCGCCTGTGTGTGAGCTTCCTCCTCACTGCGTGGGCACATCCGGCAACGTGTGTGACAAGGAGGCTCTCCCGCTGAAGGGCTCAGGGCTGCACTCACACCTCAAGGTGTCTAGATGGCCCTTCGCCGTCCTCTAGTGATCCAGAGGCAGGGCTGTGTGTGCAGACTGCCACCTTGCCTGATGTCTGCAGAGGGCTTCTGTCTGGGCTGGACCCAGCTCTTGTATTTAGAAGATGCCACTGCAGACATCCAGGACCTTTGTACCTTGTATTCTATTCTACAGTAGAACATTTCCCTCGGCATTGACCATTTGTATCTATTGTTTTTGTTTTAACACACACTGATTCATACTAATAAATATTTTAAATTTTAACAAGTTTGTGCTTTTCTTTTTATAACTTTTTATAGAATAATTTTCTAGACCTTATAGTCAGTTTGAAGTAGAGTCATAAATCTCTAGAGAAGCACATATACCTGTGCAAAGGAAGATGCTCACTGATGCACTATTCGCAGTAGCAAAATATTGTTGCCAACTAAGGAAATAAATAAAATGTACATTGTCACATAATGAGAACTGTGGGGTAATTAAGATGAATGCGTCTTCTGAAATTCAACACACACCTCAGAAACACAGTGAAGAGTGCAAGGCTGCCATTCTGCTCCCCAGCCATTCTCATGGTGGTCTGCGTGGCTGTATTAGCCAGCTTTCCCGCCTCTGGCACAAAACACCCCATACTTGCCCTTAAAGAAGGAGAGGGTTAATTGGGCTGGTGTTTTCAAAGGGTTTAGTCCATGGTCTGTTATCTACCAGACAGAAACATGATGGTGAAAGTGTATGGCAGATCAGAGATGCTTAGTTTACGGTGCAGGGAAGCCACGCAGAGCAAGAGCATCACAGAAGACGGGCCAGGGGTTCAGATGTGGACCCGCAAGTCTCACCTCCATGATTCACTCAGAAGTGTGCTTTATTAATCCCCTAGGTGGTCCTCAGACCAAGTTGACAACTAGGATTAACTGTCACATTCTACCCTTTGTTAACCTGACACTCAAATATAGCTTAACCTATATTTTAGCTGATCTGATACAACTATCCTGCATCCAACCAAAAATGCAATAATTCCTTCTCTGAATTCTCAACAATTTCAGCATTGTTCAGGGGACCAAGCCCAAGCTTCTCCTCTGGAAGTCAAGACAAACTATTAGCTATAAACCCTTGTAACAGTTTTTTAAAAAAGCAAGTTACTAGATATTACCCTGAGATTCAGTGTAGAGAATAAGTATTTCCATTCCAAAAGGCAGAATAATACAGAGAAAAGAATCAGACCAAAGGAAGATGAAAACCCAACAAGGTTAATGACTGAAACATTAAGGCCAGAAGCTCAATTTTTGGGCATCTAGGAGACAGTGTATGGTCTTAAAGGGCTTGAGTGATCCCTACCCCTCTGTTGCAGCCCACACGGTCTCGCTCTTGGGATGGCCGGTTCTGCTTGGTGTGTGTGGCTTCTCAGCAGATAGCTCATGCTGGCATTTCCGCTTTCCTTGGGTCTCCATTACACCTGTGGCCTTATTCCCGTCGTCTCATGTACCTCCTCTCAAGGGCACATTGCCTGGCTGTCCACCATTCCTTTGGAGTCTGAGCAGAAGCCTGTCTGATCTCCACAACTCTTTCCTTCTTTATACCTGTATAGCTAGCTTCACATCTATGATGCTAGAGTCTTCTGCAAGCTCAAGCAACAGCCAGACCAGTACCAGGCACAAGTGTATCCTGAACATTGGGCTGCCATGAAATTTACCCCACCATTTCAATTAGTCCCTCAAGTCTCAGGACGTGAGCAAAATGTAGATCAAATTTCTTGTTAGGGTATAATGTGCATGGCTTCCAGGTCAATTGCCAATAGAGTTCTCATTCCCAACTAAAACCTCCTGAGCATGGCCTTTGCTGTCTACACTGCTATCAGATTTGCGTCTTCTGAGCTCCCACTACAATCACTCATTAGGATGTGCTTATAGCATTGTAGAGTTTCCCTATCCCACATCTTCAAACCTTTCTAAGCTTCTGCAAACCAGTTCCAAAGGATTCTGGCCCATGTGGTAAGGTATTGTCAAAGCAATGACCCCCCATCCAATATGAGTTTTCTATATTTGTCAGTTTTCCCACTGTTAGCACAAAGTACCCCATAGCTTTAACTTAATGGTGGAGAGGTTTACTTGGCTTATGGTTTTGGAGGGTCCAGTCCATGGTATGCTGGCTCCAAGAAAGATACATCATGGCAAAAGGGTGTGGTGGAGCCAAACTGCTTAGACTGTGGCAACCAGGAAGCAGCTGATTTAAAAGGTCACTAGGAGGCCAGGGATTTAGCTCAGTGGTACCAGCGTCTGCCTGGCAAGTGCAAGGGCCTGTGTTTGATCTCCAGTTTGTCAGGGGGAATGGGACTGCTTTGCTTTGAACACAGTAAGTTGAGAATTGAACATCTTAAAAGCTCTACACTTAGGGTTGTTAATCAGGTGGTACCTTGGAGGATCAGAGGAGGAGAACTCACAGGCACATAGTCCCACTGTGCAAGAGACT
>PVIR01029122.1:0-21315 GCA_004026965.1 Petromus typicus | reverse complement strand
ACAGGCGTGAGCCACCACGCCCGGCACTGTGGTATGTGGTACTGGTTGCTGCTGGGTGTGGGTCTCCACACCCAGTATTGTTATGTGGTTACCGGGGAATCGAACCCGGGTCCTTGCGCTTGCAAGACAGGCGCCGGAACCACTGAGCTAACGCCCCGGCCCTCTTCTCAGGTCTTGATGGAAGGAAATCCCACTGCAAGCCCCCTTGGTGGGGAACTCATTGGCCACTGACCAGCGACATCACAGCTTTCCCAACAGAGGGCTGCCACTCACAACACGGCTGCTGATCTTCTTCAGAGAAAGCAAGCCAGCGAGCAACAGAGCACACTTGAAATAGTAATCAGTTTTTGAAACCTAAAGTAAAACTTGATAACTCATTGCTTTTACTGTGTTCTACTTGTTAGAAACAAGCCATGAGATTCACTCTAAAATACTGGAGAACTTAGAATCATGCAGACCAAGAGGTGGGAATCACTGACTGCCATCTTAACTGTCTACCACAACTATGTAGATTCATAATAGAACAAAATACTGCCTTTGAGTTAGTGTTCATAAAAAGGAAGATATACCTTACTCCTCATCCAAATTTATGAGCCCCACAAGTAGTTTCTGACAAGGAGTCATTTGGATAAGCTCAGCATGTTTGACTAGGGTTAGATTTATAATAAAGACTGGTTTATGGATAATTGTTTCACATAATGTTGCTCTGTTGATATATTAGTATAGCCTGATCTAGCTCCTCACAAGGTGATTTTTTTTTTCCTACAAATCTCTAAAATCAAATTTTAATAAGCAAGAAAGCAATTTTTGGCATCTAAGAATTTAGCTATGCATAGTGGTGCAGACCTGTAATCCCAGGAGGCTCAGGCAAGAGGATTGCTGCATGTTATACACTTCCCTAGGCTACATAATAAGATCAAGGACAGCCTTAATTAATAGACCCTGTCTAAATATTTTTAATATTTTAAGAGTCTAAGAATTTAAGCAATTCTTAATTTTACATTAATTAATTACACTTATAAATTAATTATGGACTTATATTTCATTATTTTCATTAAATTTCACAACTGAATTATCTCTATTCATATCTTTCTTAACAATTATTAGGGTCTATTACAAGCCGAGACATTTAACCTTGAAAAGTCTTTGAGTTGATGAATTTGATGCTTGAATTGAATGAAAACTGATCATCAGTCTGCTTTGTTGTCACTCTTTTAAAAAAAATTTTTGATGGGCAGTTCTTCAGTTTTACTTGTACAAAAATTATCTTTCACTTTATCATAATAATGATAATTAGGAAAATTTAAAAATTGGCTTTATTTTTAATTTTTGCTTGTATTATATTACAATACTTCTAATTTTTAAAATTTGTTGTCTTTTTAAATCTTAAAATCATCATTTGATTTCTTATTCATTCAAAAAAACTACTAATTGGTAGCCCAATTCATGTGAAATAATGACAACAATGGAAAATAATTATAATTATGTTTCAGACAGAGATGGAACTTATGTGTAGTAATCTTTTGCATTTATTCTGGCTACCATTTTTTTTGATTTTAATATTAGTACAGGCCACCTGCAAAAACTAAGGGAGCTAATAATCATTATCTCAATCTGGTAGCAAATAATTTTTAATTCTATTTTGTTACAGATTTTGTATGTAGTTTTTCAAGGTCCATAGCATACACAAATACCAGACACTGAAAGATGAGAATATAAGATGTCTCTTCCCAACCAGCCAACTGCATTTGAATAACATTTATGTTACCATAACTTTTGCAATATCAGTTAATGAATTATCTCTGAAGCAAAATTTTAAATCTTATGTGTGACCAAACTAGATTTTATACTTTGTATCTTCTGGGATTTCTCATGCAGCATATGCTTTAGTAAATGTCATTGTTTTAATATTGGCTATTAAATTAAGTCAGAGAAGTGTCCTAGAGAACTAGGATAAATAAGATAATCCACACTGTCTTCCATCTCTATCCATTTCTTTAAGAAAAGTACACATGGCTTCTTTCACATTAAGTGGTAGAAATTTAAGCATTTTTTTAAAAATTGATGCTTTATCCCACATATTCTCTCAAGCCAAAATTCAGCACAGCTATGTATTAATCATATTCATAGAGTTAGTTTTGTGAGTGAGTCATTATGCAAAACTCCACTGCAGATGTATTCATTCAGCTGTGCTGTGTAAGCACAAAGCATTTTAAAGAAATCATTGCATTGAAGATAAAAAGTAAACTTTGCCTTAACAGTATTACCTTGCATTTAGGTTTGGAATTTGTAACACTGACAAGAGTTCTTTGTTTGCCTAGTTTGGCTGTAGGCCGGCTGGTGTATACATTTCTATACTTAACATTTGTTATCAACTTAGTTTGACAGTTTAAATCTAGCATAATGATGTGGAAATATAAACAAATGTTAAATGTGCTTTTGAATTCCAATAGGCTTTCCCCCACCCTCAAACCTTGCCCTTAAAACTCGTCCTTCATAGGGAACATAACATCTGAGAAATGTTTTTTTAATTGATATGTCATTTTATATGTGGAGTAGTCTAATTTGATGCACTATTTAGGTTACTCTAAGCTTAAAACAACTTAGATATGGGTTTTGACCTTAAGTGACTTTGTTGGTTTTGCAAAGGATGGTTTCAATAAACAGATGGATCAATTTTCCTAAGCGAATTTTTTAGAAATTAAAAATAATCACGATCCACAAATGACTTCTATCCCCGAGAAGAACAAATGTTAAAAAGCATAAAAATTTGTGCTACTTAAGGATATGGAAATGATCCTTAAATTGACCTATTAGTGTCATTTTATGTGATTTGCCTTTCTGTAATTTTTATACTAAATATCCTTCGACTTCCAATGATTAATTTCTTGGAAACATTTGATGTGTGACATTTAGGATTTCTTATTGATAATCTTCCTGTTTTTCTATTATAAAGTATGACATTAGCATAATTTTTGGATCATTGTGTATGATAGTCTCAAGAAAAGACAGAAGTTCAAAGATGAAAGGAACATAAAAATTACATTTGGCAGATTTTATATCATGGAGCAAACATAAAAGTTATGGTAAAATATAGCTATGTTACCTGAATTTGTATATTAAGATGGTGGGAAAGCCCAGTGTAGGGGGAAAAAAAAAATCTAAATTTCAGAATAAAATAGAGCTTCAGGAAATAATTATTGTGAGTTCAGATTACATTATAGAATTTTATCTCACTGGTATCTTCCTCAGGCATCTAAAATGTGGGTAGATTTGCTCAATTGGGATCATCTGTCATCTAAATCACATAATAGATATAAGTGATTATTTTAGTGCATATTTGCCTAGAAGCTTCAACGACTGATTTCTCATTTTGCACACATGGAAAGTTTTGATTCAGTTGAGTTAACTGGCAAAAGAAATGTGAGCTTGGAACTCTGTAAAATTATTTTCAGAAATTTAGGATAACCTATTGTCAGATTCAGAAAATCAGTCTTTCTCGTATCCATTGTTACATTTGATCTTTTAAAGGATGAGGCAAATTTATTATTTTATTTAGTGATATAAAATAGTATAAAGAGTAATGCTTTTTATGCCATGCCTGAGTTTAAAACGTATATTTGATCTTTAATAGTTTTGGAACTATAATCACCACTTTTATCTTTCTGAGCCTTTTTATTCTGCTGCCACAATTGTCATGGTGAAAATGATAAATATATGTTAGAATGTCATAAATATTACAATGATATGTAGTGTCTGCATGTGTACACAGAACAGTAACCAAAGTACTAAGTACTTTAAGTACTGTTGTAAATACTCTAAGTACTGTTGTACTCTAAGTACTCTAAGTACTGTTGACGAAATGTATGCATATGGGTTTATCGTCACATCTGGACTCGTAAGTGGGGCTAAGATTATAGAAGTCCTTAATAAACATAGACAGCTAGCCATTTTTACAATTCTGGGAAATGAAATACAGATGAATTCAGAGTATTTCAAGTTTTCAATGTTATATAAGTGTTACCTACCTAGAAGGTTACCAAGCAGAGCCAGCAGGAAGAGGAAACACATGTATTAAAGTTTTTTCTTGTCCATGTTGTTTACTCATGTCACAGATAGGGATAAAGAACTGAGTACAGTATTATGCTTTTTTCATTTCCATCATCATGATAGCCACAAATGTTTGGGACACCATAGCATCTCAATGGCCAAGCCGTGTCCAGAGGCTGATAGTAGGTGTAACATTTAGTCAGAAACCACAGGGAAGTTGATCTTATTCAAATTCCTGTTTACTGAAAATATAAAGTGAGAGGCTGCTGTGTGTGATAGTTATTGAACTCTTATGGAACATTTTAAAGCAGAACTTAATAAAGATATACTTCAATGTAAGCATTGGCTGTAGGCAGTTCATCAAATGCTGTTAGAAAACAAGACACTCTGATCAGCATTTCCATGAGAATTGCATCTTAATGATGTGTTTGTATTTTCCACTATGATGGCATGAGAGGAATGAAAAAAATAAAAGCCATCCTGAAATATATCCATTAACATGATATACACAGACAAGTGGAGAATGTTGTATTGGTTGTTTTAAAATAAATTTTCTTCTATATAGGATTAATTATTACCTTTAACACTACTACATTAATTTTAAGAAATAGGTAGTGTTTCAGCAATGTTTATATCTCTAAGATATTTGATGTGGTAGAAGAGAAAAACCTCCATCTTGGGAAAACAAAGATGAACAAGACACTAAGTCTGATGAAAACAACAAACAGAAGTAACGACCAAAGATGGATATGAAAGCTATAAAGAAATATAAAAAATGTTATCTAAGTGAATATGCAAGTAGTTATCAGGCTATAAAGTCCTGACTAGCCCAAACAGATCCACCCATTTCTACCAAATGAGAATAGTGGTGAAAGCAGTGACATCTAAAAAGGTATTCAATGTTCATGCAGTATTAAGAGAGAAACTGTAAGGCACATACCCAGCCTAGACATTGCTTAAGTGGTATAGAAGTTTCCAGAACTGAGTAGTTCAGCCCAGGAGCAACAAGAAGATAGAAGAGGGAAGAGGCTAAATATGACACTGGACTGGGAAGAAGCTCAGGGCTGTTGTAAAGTGTCTGAAAACTTTCTCCTAAGCTGTTATGAGATATCAAAACATAAAGGACAGTATCACATAACTGAGTGCCTTGTATTGAGAAAGATATAACTCAGGTTCAGATTATCAAGAACTAAAATTTGTAGTTTATCATTGGCATGAAAAACAAAACTAGAAAGGCTAGTATAATTTTAGCTCACTTTATATCTACATCAAGGACTAGAGAGTAACACTCCAGTACTCTATTAACAATTGCCAACATGCACTAAATATATGGAATGAAAAGCTATTATGAGTAAAAGTAAATAAAAACTAAACCTGTGCTCAAGTTGGAGACACTAGGTTAATTAAATTTCACAAAGTAAAGGATCAGTGATGATTTTGAATTTTTGTGATATTACAGTTTAGGCAGCAGGCAAGCATGGTACTGCATGCCTGTAGTCCCTTGCAATGCTGAGGCAAGAGGATTGCTGGGAGTTAGAGTTCAGCTCAGGCTACTTAGCAACTTCAAAGCCAGCCTCAACTATCTAGTGAGAACAAAAAAAGAACAATAAAATTTACACAACACATTTGACCTCTTCTATCTGCACAGAACTGGTGTAAGTTGCACCAACAATAATAAAGACACCGATTGACACAAGACTTGATGAAAAAAGAGTGTGCAAAGCCTGATCCTTTGTCTTGTTTTGATTGTGCACATTTACACTTTCCGAGCATACAAGGTGTCCCTTTGTAAATAAAGATGCTTTGAAAGCCTAGGACAGAAAAAAAAAAAAAATTCTGTATTTCCATGGTTAGTTGTCATTAATATCAGTCTAACTCAGACAATACATAGTTCATTTAGATAACCATGTGATAATGATGTTATTGTTGCACTATGCATTGTTTTATGAGTACATACTTGTCATTCATAAGTGCTGTCTTACTGGTTTTAAATATGGCTGACACATATTAATACTTTCACCTCTTCTTCACCTCCCTCCACTTCCCTGCATACTCCATCTCCTTGATTCCATCCCATTGACAGAGGATCTATCTCTGTTTTCTTTTACTGATCTTTTATTTTATCATTTATTTATTTATACTTTGGATCCTCTTTTGACAGAAACCATATAATATTTCACCTGGTGTGTTTAATTTATTTCACTTAATATTATGTTTTCAAAAAACATAGATGTTCCTGCAAATGACTTATATTTATCCTTTCAATACCACAATCATATTGCATTGCACACTATCTTTACCCATTCATCTAATGATGAACATATAGGGGGCTTTCAAAATTTAGATATTGTAGGTTGTGCTGCTGTCACTTACCCTACCCTCTTGGTGATATTTGGGCATGACTAAGGACCCTAAGTTTGCCAGGCAGTTGCAGTGCCTCTGAGCTACATCTCCACTCACCCATTTTTCCACCAAACTTTTTACTTTAGTCTAATCTTTGTATTCTTTATATATTTAAGTGCTAGTCTTTTGTACCAGGTGTAGTTGGTAATTTTGTTTTTTCTATAGGTCATTTCTTCATTTTGTTGGTTATTGCCTTTGTTGTTCAGGTGCTTTTAAATTTGATAAAATTCCATTCGTCCACCCTTGATGTTGCTACAATGGGAGCTCTGTTTAAGAGTACTCATATATCCTTATGTCTCCAAGAGGTTTTATCTTCCAGTAGGATAAGTGCTTCTCACTTAATATTTACACATTTCATTCATGTTGAATGAAATGTGTAAATAGAGATATGGGTCTGGCTGCATTTTTCTGCATACAAATAGATGGTTTTCTCAGAACCATTTATTAAAGTTGTTTTGGTTCCTTCAGCAGAGATCAAGTGTCTGAATGTGCCTGTGGTTATATATGGATCCTCTGTTCTGTTTCACTGATCCTCATGTCATAAATCTCTCTGTAACTTTCTAATGTAAGATGATATCTGGAATTGTGAATCTTCATGTTTTGCTCTTATTACTTTGGATTGCTTCTTTTATTTTGGGTCTTTTCAGTTACTATATGAATTTTTGGATTGCTTGTAATAGTTCTGAATGGAACGTTGTTGGAATTTCAATTGGGATTGTATTAAATCTGTGAATCAGTTTTGGGAGTATAGCCATTTTTGGTTCTACCTATCCAGGAATAGTAAATATCTTTTTCATTTTATGATACTCCCCTTATTTCCTTTTTCATAGTTGTATACTTTTGATTTTAGACATCTTTTACTTTGTTGATTAGGATAATTCATCGATTTTTAGTATTTCTTATGCTAATAAGAATAGTATTATTCCCTTAATTTCTTCATTGGTGAATTCATTACTGGTATAGAGGAACACCATTAAATTTTGTTTGTTGATGTTTTTATTCTATTATTATTTTTATTCTGTTACATAGTATTAACTGTAGAAGTTATTTAGTGGATTTTTTGGGTCTTCTTTGTAAAGGATCATGATATTTACAATTAAAGATAATATCATTTTACCTTTCTGGTACATAGCTTTTTTGCATAATCTTAAGCAATCTCTTGCCTGCTCCAAATGTTTTAAATACTATATTTAACAACAGTTGCAATAGTCTTGTTCTTGATTTTAGATTTAAAAAATAACTTTAAATTTCTCCCCATTTAATATGTTGATTGATGGTTTGTCATAAATGGCTTTTATCAGATTAAAATAAAGAGCTTCTATACTTATTTTCTTTAGGATTTTTTATCATGAATATAAGATTATATCAAAATCCATTGATATAATCATGTGATTGTTACCCTTCCTTCTATTTATGTGTCATATTACATTTACTTAGTTGTATATTTTGAACCACAGTTGTAACTCTGAGATGAAGCATACTTGGTCACAATGTATAACTTTTTGATGATATGACACATTCTATGTGTCAAATGATTTTTTTTTTTTTTTTTTTTTTTTTTTTTTTTTTTTTTTTTTTTTTTTTTTTTTTTTTTTTTTTTTTTTTTTTTTTTTTTTTTTTTTTTAGTCTCAATTCCATTAGTTCCTGCTAGGAATTCACATATAAAAAGAAATCCATTATAACTACAGCACACTTCTCAGAATAAACTTTAAAGGCCTGGAGAGCTTCAAGTATTCCAATCATTCCCTAATGATTTTCCTTTATAAATTAGCTTTGAATTTGAACTCTTCTTAGTTTTCAAATACCAAAAGTTCAACATTGGATAATTAATTTGCACTTGCTTTGCTTTTCTAATGTGAGCACTGACTGTAATAAAGTTCCTTCTAGTCCTGCTCTTATTGTGTCTCAGGGGTTCTGTTTATATTTTACTGGCAGTGTCATTTGATTCCAGGAATTAATGTCTTCCATTGAGTGTTATTATTGTGCAAGTGTTTATGAATTTTCTGTTATTTCTTTTGTGATTAATTTCCAGGTTCACTGCTTAACAATCTGATAGTATACATCAAGTGAATTTTATTATTTTGTATTTAAGGGGGGTTGTGGACTAGTATGTGGTCTATTTTGGAGAAATCCTATAAGCTACTGCGAGGAATGTGTGCACTGTTTGAGGATGGTAAAACATTCTGCAGATATTTATTAAGTCCATCTGTTCAAAGTTCTTGTGGAGCTCTGATCTTACTTCACTTATTCAGTTTATTTGACCTGTGCTTTTATGAAAGAAAAACATTTAGTACTCAAGTATGACTGTTGTTTTTTTTTTGTTTTTTTAAAATATTTTATGTCCAGCACTATTTATTTTATAAAGTTAGGTACTGCAAAATTTGGTGCATATATATTTACTATTATTATCTCTTCTTGTTGAATTGATCCTTTAACTAGTATGTAGCCACTTTTGTCCTACCATCTGATTTTTTTCAGGGTAAAATTTACTTTGAGCATAAAAGTTGTTCCCCTTGATCGTTTATGGGTCCTTGTGCATGGAAAATTATTTTCTACCCTTTAATTTTTAGACTGTTTTGGGATGAGTTCCCTGAATACAACAGACTACTGGAATCTCTTTGTTCACAATGTCCAATTTGTGTCTGTCAACTGAGGAAATGGAATCTATTTACATTGAGCTGTGTAACAGAAACATATTGATGTATTCTTGTTACAGTGTTCTTTCTCTGTTGTTATATATTTTCCTTTTTCATTTAGCTGTTTACTTTGGTCTTGCTTCTTGCAAAGCTTCCTCTCCAGGGGACATTTGGACTGCAGTCACTCACCAGCCATTGTAGTCCACAACGTGCACTCCTCCATTCCTGGTGCACTTTTCCGCGATGCTCTCTGGAGTCACCTGCCAGACAGGCATCTGGGGTCCTTCACATTCACTGTATCTATAGATTCTAGCTGTCATTCTCACACCACAAGCTTGGAGTATTTTTTTCCATTCAACTTTTTGGCTGTATTGGCTTTCTTGTACCTATCTAAGGTACTCTTGAATACTTTTTGGAGTTCTGGTTTGGTGTTCATGTATCTTTCGAGATGTTCTTTGTTTAGACTATCCTTTGTCCATCAAATTTGAAAGAAATTTTGGCAGGATAAATTAGTTTGGGTTGAAAGTTGTTTATTTTTAGGCTTGGAATATGTCAAGCTCTCTGTGCCTTTAAAATTTGTTCTGAGAAATCTGCTATAGTTCTGGTGGATTTCTTTTTACATAATTTGTTTTATTTTTCTTTGCAATCTTTTAGAGTTCTTTCAGTTGGAGATGGAGGGCTACTTTTTTCATCATTCACGTTCTGCAAGTCTCTGTATGGAAGGATCTTTCCTCACATTTGGAATTTTTTTTTTTTCTGCAAACAAGTGGGTTTTTTTGTTTGTTTGTTTTTTGTTTTTTCTTTTAATTCCATATGTATTGTTTTCTAATTTCTAACTCCATTAGCCTTAGGTCAGCCTACCACTATCTGGTAGATGTTGAATAATTTTTTCTTATTCTATCATTTTAAGGCTTCTCTGAGCAATTTGTTATAGTTTTTCCATTTTGTTCTCAGTTTCTGAATCCCTGTCTTCATATTAGTCATTTCTGTTCTTTGTGGATTCAGTAAAGTTGTACTTATCATTGGAATTTCTCTTTGGCACATTTTGTGAAGTCTGTATCTTTTGTTCATATGTCATATTACATTTATTTATTTTTACTTATTTTACATTTTTTTTTGTTTGTTTTTTGAGACAGGGTCTTGCTTTGTAGTTCAGGCTGGCCCCGAGCTCAGCCTCAAACTCATATCACAGCAATCCTCCTGCCTCTGCCTCCCAAATGTTGGGATTACAGGCGTGAGCCACCACGCCCGGCACTGTGGTATGTGGTACTGATTGCTGCTGGGCTTGAGTCTCCACACCCAGTATTGTGTGTGGTTACCGGGGATCGAACCCGGGTCCCTGCGCTTGCAAGACAGGAGCCAGAACCACTGAGCTAAATCCCCAGCCCGTGAAGTCTATATCTTTGATAGATTTATCATTTATATTTCAAACCATTTTGGCCAACTTTTCCATTTTTCACTTGTTTCTCCCATATTCACTTTGGTTTATATGTTAGTTCAGCTATCTTTTGCATAACATCCTCTTTGCACTCACTTTCTTCAGTTCCTCTTTAATCATTTCATATAGCTCTACCACCTGGTGTTTGCTTTCTTCTCCATTGGTGCTGTTTTGATTTGCTTTGGCAGAGTTAGGAGTCTTTGGGAATATTTTCTTATTTGCTTTATCATCCGTGTGTGTGTGTGTGTGTGTGTGTGTGTGTGTGTGTGTGTGTGTTTGTGTGTGTCTTTTGGAGCAAAGTTTACTGAAACCAAACTGAGTGATGAGATATTGTTATTGATGCTAGGATCTCTTTGGTTAGTTTGTTTAGGCTTATTGAGGTTCTAATACATTCATGACTTTATTTAATTAAAGATAACATTGACTTGTTTGAAGCTATTCAATTCAAGTTGACTGGACATTGTCTCTGTTGTGAAGAGAGAACGTCTACTGCTTATAACATCTTCAAGAAAGCCAAGCCTACACCAATCATATGTACTTTGCCTTTACAATCTGACCCTTTATAGATATCCCTGTGAGTCTATGTTATATTATCATTAGTAGAGAATGTGCAACACAGAAGGAAAAGGAAAACAAAGAGAAAGAAGAGAGAGAGAAAGCTAACAGTAGTTAATAAACAAAGAGATAAGTAACAACAATAATTTGAAAATTTTAGGTAGGGTATCAGACTATACTTGAAGTCTTTTATAATTAGAGTACAAGGTTAGTGCTGAAGGAGTTTAAGAGAATTTCTGTGAGGGTTGGATTGGGATGCAGAGGGTGGAAGCTGTAGTCAGGGTTTGAAGAAAGTTATGAGGCTGTTGGAACCTGTTGATAAATTTGTGGTTAATTTTATTTGAATGTAATGAGATAGTTCTCTTAGCAGTTATCCCTACCATTCTAGTGAAAGCACCGGTCTGCAATTCTTTTTGTATAGTTATAGGTATTTGCTATATACCTGTCACATGAAAAGTGGAAAAGAGGTGAGAGAACACATAAGTAATAGAAGAAAGAGAGAAAATAACAGAAAGAGAAGCCAAAAGATTGAAAGGAGGAAAAAGGTGAGAAAATGAAAGAGGGGAAAATATAAGGAAAAACTGGAAAAAGAAAAATGTAAAAAGAATAAACGAGTAAAAAATAGTACTGGAACAGAAGCAAGAATTAAGGAAAAGGAGAGAGAGGAAAAGGACTAATAACGAGGAGGAGAAGACAAACAAAAGTATCTGACGAGAATCCAAAAGAGCTATTCCAGAAAGAAAACTTGCCAGCAATCCCCATGGCTGCTGTGAGATAGCCTGGGTATCCATCCACACAGTCCCTTTCCTGTGGCAGGTACTGATTGTTTTCTAGCAGTCTCACGATGATTCCCACCTCTTTGTAGGTATTTACCAGCCTGCCTCTGAGTGACAGGTGATGCCGCTGAGTCCACTTTCTTAGCTTAGACTACACCTGGGCCTGGTTAACGGCAGTCTTTTGTCTCTATCCCAAGATGTAATGCCTCCAATTAATTAGGAATGAGGAGTATGTGAAGTAATTTTCTTGACACTGAGTCTCCTTTACTTTTCCCAGTGTCCTATCATTCTCGCTTCCCTTGCAGCTGGGCAAATCCTGCCATTGTCTCAGTATCCTCCTGTCAGAGATTTTCTGCCTAGTATGTTGCCAGAATCTCTCCGCCCCAAACAACCTCCTCTTTTATTTTTGTTTTAATCCCTCCCTTATTCTGCATTATCCCCGTCTCCAGAGCTCCCCCTTTCAGGCCATGCAATTTGGTATGATCTCCATACCAAAGAGTTTAGAGACTCTAAATTTCCTTCCCCAATGCATGAAGGTGCTGTCCAGGATTTCCTGCTAACTCAGATTTCTGCAGTGAAGAACAGTGAAGAACTTCACAACAGTGAAGAGCTTACACTTGTGTGTTCCTCTCGTAACCTCCCTCTGGCCCCAGCGTCTGATCCGTGGGTCCTAGCTGGTGTGCTTCCACTAACAGGCAGTTCGCAGTGTAGCCTCTCTAGAGCACATAGGTTTCCCTTGCTGGTAGCGAGATTAGAGATGCGCTACTCCCAGTGCAGTGGAGGACCATGGGAAAAGCGCCGGTGTAGGAAGAGCCTCGCCCAGTACTCCTGACTCTAGCGCTAGTTCCTTTCCTGGGCTGTTAACGTCGCTTCCAAAATGGAGGATTCTTAGGCGGGGCCTTTCAATAATCTCTAAAAGTAGTCTTTCAGAGAGGTTTATTTATTTATTTATTTATTTATTTATTTATTTATGGGTGTGATTGCTTTCTCGCTTTCTGCTCTTTCCTAACTCTTCTTTGATAATCTACAATACCCCATCTTCTCTCATCAACCACATACCATAATACATATCCTAATGTGAGAATCAATGAAATATTAAAATTAAAAGTTATGTGTATTAAGTATTTAACTTCATTCTAAGAGCAATTTTTGGGGGGAGCAGTCTCACTAAGTTATCCAGGCTGAGCTCCACTTTATGAACCTTGGGCCTCAGTCTCCAAAGAAAATGGGATTATAGACATATTCCACCATAGCACTCACTGACAGCAGTTTGGGGAAGATGTCGTTTTTATCTGAGATTATAGATGAGAAAACTGAAAGCCATGTCTAGAAAACAGCCTGGAGTCACCAATTCCACAAATATAGGGGAAAAAATGTTAAACTATGCCTGTCTCCATCCACGGCCACAGCAATTGCTACTGACAAGCATTCTGACCCTGAGAGTTTGCACAATATTCCCTAGTTTCCTGACAAATGACAATCTCCTGACACTACTGACAGTTAGATGCTAAAATTACATATCAGTTCAGCTCCCTGGCTGAATTTCTCAGCAGACATAACTTGCACATGTTGCTCTGGGTAGAACTATTTTCATTATTTTATGTACAAGATCTGTTTTTGTTGTTGTTGTTGTTATTGATGTTTGTTTTCCAGCATTAGGGATTGAACTCAGGACCTTGCAATTGCCAGGCAGGCAGAGCACTGCTCAATTATATCCCTAGAGCCTATTTTCTTTATTTATGAAGCAGCTATTAAAGCCAATCTGCTTTGGAAGCCTGTGCATCTTGACTTACCCAAGAATATACAACACGGGCTGGTTTTTCCCTATATATGATTTCTGTTCCATTATCTAAAAGTAAATGTTCACTCATTCTTTTCTACTCTCAGGCTGCCTTTGTAAGTTCAACATATATATGATGTGTAGCAGAAATGAAGCTGCTGCCGTATTTATTCAGGCATTAGAGAATTCAGTCCTTTCTGCTCTTTAAGTATTTGCTTGTGAGCCTTCCTTGTTGGTTATGGGAAGTGATACTTGAGAATTAGAAATATGTAATTTCACCCATGACTTCATGGGAATTTAGGAAACACACTAGATTTAATTTAATATCAGGTATGGTAATACTGTTTCAAGAAGAGGTTTTCAGTGGGGAAAGGCTTTATTTTTAGTATTAATATTTTATAGAGGATGGCATAATGATCCTTCAATCAATCTTTGCACGTATTGCTTATAGTAGTGAAATGAGAAAAGAAAGGGTAAAGACATAAAGGAAACATACTACAAGATCAACATGTATACAAGTAAATACGTACTTTACTTTTTGAGGTTAAGTTACCAGATAAGTTTATTTTGGGAAGTACATATGTATCTATTTTATTTATTTATTTATTTATTTATTTATTTATTTATTTATTTATTTTTGAGATATCCCTGGCCCCCTGGGTCTTTCTTTGTAGTTCAGCCTGGCCCTGAGCTCACTATGTAATCCAGGCGAGCTTCAAACTCACAGCAATCCTCCTGTCTCTGCCTCCCAACTGCTGGGATTACAAGCGTGAACCACTTTGCCTGGCACTGTGGTATGTGGTTCTGATTGCTGGTGGGCATGAGTCTCCATGCCTGGCTTTGTTCTGTGTGATTACTGGTGATGGATCTCAGGACCTTGCATTTGCAAAGCAGGTACAGAAACCATCGAGCTGAATCCCTGGCCCCCAAAACTAGTTTTTCTAATTTGTGTTACCTATGACATATAAATATGGCAGTATGAGGTTAGATGTCTGTAAAACTTTAAATGTAAACCAACTCATTGAAAGATAGAAGCTTACAATTCTGCAACAGCCATGAGCACAGCTGTAAAAAAGCCACTCAAAAGTAATAATGAAAATTATATAAAATTTTTATTGAAACAAAGTAAAGGAGAAATAAGGAAGAAAATGTTGAAGTTGTTGCTACTCATGGTCTTCATGGCTTCCTCACAATTCAGTAAACTTGTCAAATGTTGTGCTCATTCTGCTGCATAAATCATGGTATGATAGAAAATTTTAGGTGCTCCATCCTTAAATTTATATTCCAAATTATAATTCTATCATCACCAATTATTTGGTAAGTAATGTGCTATACACTTGTTAACAGTTAAGCCATTTAAAAGAGTTCTATCTACTCCTAAGCATTTTCTTTGTGCAGGTGAGTTTAAATCTCACCTGAGGCAGTTTTTAAAAATCTGACTTTAATATGAATGAAACAGCAATATAGAAATAATTGAAGCTAATATTACTTTTATTTTTTCAAAGTAATGTTTGATAAAAAAGCATCATTTGATTAAAAATAAAATCATAGAAGGATATTGAAGAATCCAAAGGAATGTATTTGTTTGTTTTCACAATCAACACTCTCAACTGAATGTCCATAGACATTTATCTAATATGTACATATTCTAAGTTATCCACGAATTGATCAGACTTATGAAGAAAAATGGTTCAGTAAATAAATATGAAATTGAAGAGAAATTTGTGAAAATTTTAGGTAGAAAAGATCAAACTAGTTGCACAATTTCACAGAGAAGCCCTTAGTGATCTCTATCACATTGTATGGAATATGCAGACTAGTCAAGGACCACAATAAAAATTAACTAAAATTGATTCAGAAAGTATCACCAAACTTTATTCTCAGTGATATAAAGGATAAAACAAGTTTTTTTTTTTTTTTTAAAGCTTACTTTGTGATGTGATTGAAATCTAGATGTGTTACACTTCTTAAGATGGTTAGATTTTTGTTTCATGGGCTGGGTTTAATTCTCATTCCCCCAAGATCTGGAAGAACTTTTTTTTAGTATTCTCTTTGGAGGCATCTAGAGATGTTTCTTCAGAGACATGTCATCCGTTTACAGGCACAGTGTGCTGGGAGAACTTGAGAATCTGCAGCGTCTCTCTTGATGTGCTGCTCTGGAATCTAAAACTTCAATCCCACAGGCCTTTTTAATCACCAGAAAGTTTTCACCCCTTTTGTGCTCAAGGTTTCATATCCAACATATTGTAATGTGAGCCGTACCCCAGATTCTGCCCTGGCTAACGCAGTAATTCTTAACAGCTGACTTCAACTTAAAATGCTGCATTTGAGGCACACAGAGGCCTTCCTCCCTTTGTGACATTACGAAACGTCACTTTTTTTCAGAAAGAAAGGATAGAGGAAACAATTTTGTTACACTTGTATTTTTTAATAACACATTGGTGTATTATTTGATCAAATATTTTACTCATATGTGTTTTTAAGTTTTTAGTGCTTCTTTTAAAACTTGTCCATTTAAAACTGTGGTAGAACCCTGAGAATTTTAATTTCTTTCAAAAATATTTTATTTATAAATCTACCTTTCACAACCAAAGCATTTTTTGGGGTGTATGATTTAAAAGATGATTATATGTCAAAACAATTTTCTATATTCTGATTTTGTGTTGGAATTAAAGTTACTGTTTAGCTCTTTCCACAGACAAGAAACAGGAATGTCTATCAGAAAGAAGCAGAAAATAAGTGCACACTAGTAGCTTGTTCCCAAAGTAACATTCATCCCTTCAAAGAAAAGCAAAAATGATTACATGTCTATATTCTAATAATGCATATAAAAGAAAGAAGACAAGATGCATGGACAACGAAGATGAGAAATACTTTCAAAAATATTTAGAAGCTGAGGTACCCACATAACATTAGGAGATGACCTTTAACACCACCTTGCACTAGTTGTTACAGAAAACTCCCCTTAAGTCAGATAACTTTTGTAACTCAAGTCACAATTTCTAAATACTCCATCAAAAAATATAACAAAGAGAAGACTATCATTTCAATGATTTTCAAGGGAACGCTTAATGAATACACAAGTGATCTGGAAAAAACATGTATTAATTAGAATAAAACATCTGCAGATACTTGACACACGTTAAAGCTGTCAGATCTCTTATTGGTTAAATCCTATATGATCCTCATAGACTTATTATATTGTTTTGTTATTATTTATAAATTATATTTTTATTTTATTTTTGTCTACCATTTAGCTTTGTCTGAAGCCCTCTTTTTAAATTTTATTTTGAGAAACAGAATTATAAACTTGCTTAGTCTGCCTTTAAACCTAAGATCCTCCTGGTTCAGCCTTCTAAGTAGCTGGAATTATAGGCATGGAATCTCTATTTTATCATATTGTCCAAATTATGGGGGAAAAAGTTAAATTTATTTCAGTATACTACTCTTGGGGACTGATGATATTCACTAATGTGAAAATCTTTCTTTTTTTCCTTAATGGACATCAGCAATAATTCAGTGATGATCGTTTGAAATGTTAACATTCCCATAGCAGTTTTAAAAAGTAAATTAGTTTTTTAAGAGTAATGTAAAGCCCCAGCGAGTTTTATTAAGAGAAGAGGCAAACTACTTAAAAAAACAGTTAAGAAAGCAACATTTGTCAGGAAAATCCACAAACCAGAGACAGAAAGAATTTAACTGAAGACGTAGAAATCATTTTTCTTATTTTTAGTATGTTTATTGTATATTTCAAATAAAATATAAGTACACTGAAAGTGTTTTAAATTCAATTAAAATAAATATATATTAAACATTATAATGTAACTATTATTATTTGGGAATATTTTTTACACAAGTACATGCATACTGTTAACATCTTGTCATTATAATTCTGAGTAATATATGTTGCAAAATTTAAGTAGTTAAAAAATATATGGAGTACTTTAAAATTACTCATGGTTTTTGTCGCCTACTCTATCAACAAGTTGATATATATTATCCAGAATTTTTCTCACATACTCTATTAAATGTATTATTAAATATTATTTTATAATGCATATTATTATTCACAACTTTGTTCACACAAGAATATGTAGGACATGTTACACAGTCACTACTATAAACTTTTTTCCACTTGAATTACATAGATATAGAATTTCTTTCCCAAGAAATTCTTATCTTTTGAAGTATTCTTTAGCTTTTCTTTAAATAATATTCTATGAAATGAAATCATAATCTCATTCCTTACTCATTGTTTTTATTCAAAATTTAGATCTCTTTTATTTTTTCCTCTTATTTTCATTAATGCTGTTGAGAGAGCATTTTAGAGTGTTTGGAGTCTCTCCTTAGCTTCCCAGAGTTGCTATTCCTGTATCAAAGGGCATGATTGCCTTCTCAGTGGATGCCCACTTTACATTTTACTCCCAGAATGTGGGAAATATCACAAAAAGACTATGATTATAGAGTCAGGTATATCTTCCTCCTGATGAAATTTGAACAAGTGCTCTATTTTTCTAACTCGTTTACCTGTTTGGGTTTCAAATGGAAAGAAAAAAATTATTTTTAAAATTTTTATGGGGACTACATATAAAAATTACAGAATGTATCTTCTTAAATCTTGGGAACAGAAAAGAAAAATATCTTCCATTTCTTATAATAATAATAACTTCTAGTATTAACCTTTTTGTACCATTTATAGAGAACCAACAACATTAGTGTCTTAAAATTGGGTAAAAATGTATTTATGGAAAATTACGAGATAAGAATATTGTCTAGGGGCCGGGGATTTAGCTCAGTGGTTCTGGCGCCTGTCTTGCAAGCACAAGGACCTGGGTTCGATCACCGGTGACCACATAACAATACTGGGCGTGGAGACTCACCCCAGCAGCAATCAGTACCACATACCACAATGCTGGGCATGGTGGCTCACGCCTATAATCCCAGCACTCTGGAGGCAGAGGCAGGAGGATTGCTGTGATGAGTTTGAGGCTGACCTCAGGCCCAGCCTGAACTACAAAGCGAGACCCTGTCTCAAAAAAACCTAAAAAAAGAGAATATTGTCTAGGGTTGGAGATTATCTCAGTGATGCTGTGCTGGCCTGGCAAGAACAAGGTCCTGAGTTCAATTCCCAGTTCCAAAAAAGTATTTTAAGAAAGAATACAAACTAGCTCAAATTAGAATAAATTCTAATCTATCATTGGTTCCAGGAAAAAAAATAAATATTTTTAAAGGATGAAATGTTGTCCAACCTTGGAGGGGAGCCATGGGGTCAGGTGTTCTTTGTTCCATAATGGACACTGGTACCACTGATAGAACGGGAAGGAAGAGCACGTGGGATAGAAGTCCACTTCTAGAACTATGACCCAATTTTACAAGTGTTTTTTGTTTGTTTGTTTGTTTTAGGTTTTTTGAGACAGAGTCTCGCTTTGTAGTTGAGGCTGGCCCTGAGCTCAGCCTCAAACTAACATCACAGCAATCCTCCTGCCTCTCCCTCCGGAGTGCTGGAATTACAGGCGTGAGCCACCACGCCCGGCACTGTGGTATGTGGTACTGGTTGCTGCTGGGCGTGAGTCTCCACGCCCAGTATTGTATGTGGTTATGGAGGAATCGAACCGGGGTCCCTGTGCTTGCAAGACAGGTGCCGGAAGCACTGAGCTAAATCCTCAGCCCTTACAAGTGTTTTGAAGAATTACTTGCCAAGAAATGAAAACTAGATCATTTGCAGCTGAGAGAAACCATTAAAAGTCTAAAATAAGTTACATATTCAAAATGGCAGTCAATATTTTGGAAAAAAAAATTTTTGCTTGAAACATTCAACCCAAGTATGTCTTAATAAATTCAGTGTCTAAATCCACAAAATGATTCTACATCTTCTGCCATGGATAATAATGTTATACTTGAGACATTATTTTTTTAATAAAATGATAAGCATGCAGTAATAAAACTAAACCATGTAGATTCACCTCTGATGTGTTACACATTCCTTGGGCCATTATCAGTATTATTTTTATTTAAGAATTTATATGCCATTATATACCAATGTTGGGTTTTCTTCATTGAGATTAGAATAGTGCATAAACAATATTTTCAAAAGACAAAATTATGCAAAATGTATCAATTATTTAATTGACAAATAACTTTTTAATTTTAACTAAAGTATGCCAAGAATATTCTTCCAACCAAATAAAAGTTACTTTTAGAAGATTAACAACACTAGTACACAATAATATCTTTGTAAAATATACCATAAATATGTGAACAATTAGAATGTCGTATATGTCTGTTGGAAAATCCCAAGTTTTCTTAGATGACTGAGTTTTGGATTAGGACTTTAAAAGTTTTTCTCTTCAATTAGTGAGAGTGTTTGATACTGCATAAAATGAGCTTTTTAAACAAATACAAAGGTAATTGAAAATGAATGAAATGTTATTTTGGAACATGTGATAAGAACACTTCTTGGAGCCAGGGATTTACCACAGCGGTTGCAGTGCCTCTCTTGCAAACACAAAGGCATGAGTTCGATCCCTGGTAACCACATGCAACAGTGTGAGGTGTAGAGGCTCACGGCCACCAGCAATCAATACCACATCCCACAGTGCTGGGCATGGTGGCTCACTCCTGGGGAGGCACAGGCAGGAGGATTGCTGTGAGTTCCAGGCTCTCCTGGGCTACATAGTGAGCTTAGGGTCAATCTGAACTACAAAGCAAGTTCCTGTCTCCCCCTCAAAAATTTTTTTTAGCCTTTGTCACTCTAATGTGTTGTCTTATTATTTTAAACTATGTTTTTATATTCTATATCTCTTTTTCTAAGGATCCCCTTCTATAGTCTGTACTTAAGGAGCAGGTAAGAATTTATTTAATACATTCTGGCCAGCAGAGGGCAATCCAGCATTGTGGACTCACCACCCCCAGCCATAAGAAACAGGTCTTCTCTCTTAAGAATAAGACGACAGAAATAAATTAAAGAGATTTACTATCTACTTCTATTTCATTAAAATGTGTGTGTGAATCTATGCTTTGCAGTTTGAATTATAACTCTAGTGGATTTTCTTTCTAACAGTAGCCCACAGGGACATACATGAAAAACTGAGACAGCCTAGAGATGTTACTTAATTTTTGAACTATATTTTAAAAACTACAAATTTCCAATATATATAGAGAGATATATCCTTTTCATAGGGGAAGCAGAGAGAGAAAGAGTTATTCTTGAGATAAGAACATCGATTTCATCTATGTTTTTGCTAATAACAGGCTTACCAGTACTTACATTAAGTATCTATCTTTAGCATTTCAGACTATATGTTTTCAAGTCAAGTTATTATATTATTTATAGTTCTAAAATAATTTTATGGTGGACTAACAATATCTCCTTCAAAAGTGAAAATTAATGGCAATGTATTGAAAATCATAATTAAGATTTAATCTAAAAATGTAATATTTTCTGTCATGGTTAAATTAGTACTGAAAATATTTTGATTTTTTTTCTGTATTGAAAATTAGTTTATTCAATTTATATCACTTTCATAAGGTCAAGGTTTATTTCACTCTTCCATATATGAAAAACTATATTTTTTCCTTCTAAAAGCTAATATTTCTCTCCTTGTCTCACCTAATTACAAATGGATAAACATTTAGAAAGTTCACTTCATAGCACATATAAACATTAAGTATTTTTTT
>PVIR01029121.1:0-21361 GCA_004026965.1 Petromus typicus | reverse complement strand
TGATTTTAAAAATGTTTGAAAGTATGTATATTTTCAAGGGCATCTTAGGATACGAAAAATGTAGTACAAGCACCTCCCTTTTATGCAAGGAGAAAGGGAGGTTTGTAGAGTTTGAGTAGTTGCTAAGGTCATATGTTAATAGCACAGAGTTTATGCTTGTGGTCCTAATTCCTGAGCTTGTATCTGCAGAATCTGTAACACACTTTCTGGACTTTTTTTTTTTTTGGTGACTATTGGACCATTCTGTTTGAATGTTTGTCGTGTAGTTTGTAATGAGAATAACTATTTGTGTGCTTAATATTTTTGTCTTCTAAGGTGTCTAGCTTTTTCTAGTAAGCTGTTGGAGTAAGTACTTTGCTACCATGTTGACATTTTAAAACGATTGCAGATAAAAATGTAGTGAGAACTGCCGCTATATCACTTCTTACTGCTCAGATTCTTAGGCAAGAAGTGTTTAAGCACTTTCAGCACCAGAATGGAGCAGCAGATGGTCGTATTTTAAACAGAGACTGCTGGCTGCCTTGGTCTTACAGAAGGAGAGAGAGAAAGCCCTTGAGATTAGCTAGGGTACTGTGCCATTTCACTTGTGAGTCCTACTCCAGGTTATCTGGCTTTTATGATTTCGGTAGGACTGTTGTACTAGACAAATTTTAGTATTAGTAACAGAGAACCTCCTAAAAATTATTAAAATGCTCTTGTTGCAAAACCAAAAAAATCCTGTCTTCTCAGACATTATAACCAAATGTAGCTGAAGGTGGTCAGTGCTTAATGTTTAGAACATCTCACTGGATCACATTGTTTTTCAGAAGAAAGGGATCCCTTACAGCTGGAGCCAGGGAAGGTATGGTGGAAGGTGAGTGTGAGCTGTGCTGTAAAGAATGGACAGAGTGGGCCGGGGAGTTAGCTCAGTGGTTCCGGCGCCTGTCTTGCAAGCGTAAGGGCCCGGCTTCGATCCCTGGTAACCATATACCATACTGGGCGTGGAGACTCAGCCCAGCAGCAACCAGTACCACATACCACAGTGCCGGGCGTGGTGGCTCACGCCTGTAATCCCAGCACTCGGGAGGCAGAGGCAGGAGGATTGCTGTGATGTGAGTTGGAGGCTGAGCTCAGGGCCAGCCTGAACTACAAAAGCGAGACCCTGTCTCAAAAACCTGAAAAAAAAAAGAATGGACAGAGCTCTGAACATAAGTGCTCACCCCACATCACACCGTTGAGGGTCTCATTCTTTTGGAGCATGGTTCTAAAGTGAAGAGACAGAAAGTGGGCAGCTGTCTGTTGCAAATTGCAGTTACATTCCGCCTCATGAGGAAAACCCCTGCCTTGGAGCACACTCTTCCCAAAGGAGTCGCACTCTTCTTGCCTTCCTGCCAAAGCTCCCAGGCTCCTCTGGGTGGGCTTTGATTTCTTCCTAGGTCAGTATGGGTGAATTAGGAGAAATTTTGGGAAGAACATTTTAGGAAGTGAAGCTTTTGAGAAAAAAGTTTTTTGAGGTCCAATGAGTGGGAGAGTAACCCAAGGTGGTTCAGGGTAAATTGGACCAGTCTTTTCAGGTGATGATTCTACTGAGGCTGGTGCTGCATGCCTGTAATCCCAGTACTCTGAGAGTCTGAGGCAGGAATATTGGAGGTTTGAGCCCAGGTAGGGCAATTTAGTGAGTTAAGAAAACCCCCTGTCAAAATAAAAAATGGCCTAGACATGTAGCTCTGTGCAAAGACCCTGAGTTCAATTCTCAGTACCACAATCAGTCAGTAAAATTTTTTAAAAAATCACGGTAGGTTTAGAAAAATGTTCTGGAAGATATTTAGTTAGGAGTCTAATACAACCAGGAATGAGACATAATCATAACATAAGGGTTTGGCAAAGAACTAGTAAGAGTGAATAGGTTTGGGAATTATTTGGCATGTAAAATTAGAAGCTGTAATTGTCTAAGATGTGAATCTTCTGTCTTCAGTGTAATTATCTGGTCCTTTGAAAAATGCTTTTGCAGGGCTGGGGATTTAGTTCAGTGGTTCCAGTACCTGCCTTACAAGCACAAGGTCCTGGGTTTGATCCTTGGTAACCACATACCACAATGCCAGTCGTGGTGGTTCACGCCTATAATCCCAGCTTTTGGGAGGCAGAGGCAGGAGGATTCCTGTGAGTTCAAGGTTTGCCTTAAAACCTGCTCAGGACCAGCCTGAACTACAAAGTTAGAGACCCTGTCTCAAAAAGAAAAAAAAAGTCAAAACATACTCTTGCGTGAAACTCTTATCCTATAGTTGTATCCTTGCAGTCCTGTTAACAACTTCTCCTTGCTTGTGTCTCAGTTGTGTAATAACTCGATGAAATAGAAATCCACAACCACTGTTGTTACCTTTAGGTCTGCTTCTGTCAGCTGCTTGCTAGCAAAGTGCTATTTCTGAAAGTGTATCGTGGCTGGTATCTTAAGTCCCCACTTCTCTTCCTAATAGTGAAGTTTGAACCAGGTATCTGTGGCACACTGGTTTTTCTGGTCTTTTTAAAAAATTGGGTAGAAAAATGAAACTGGCTTTAAGGATAAATTTCTTAGCCGTATGAGATTGTTTTAGTTTTTAGTTTCAGGTTTCATTTTAGGCATAATACATTTTAAATGTTATTTTTTCGATAAATATTTATTGTGTAAATATTTCTGTATAGAACTTCCAGTCTTTCAAAACTTTTCAAAAGACAGTATTTTTCTATGCCTTATTTCAGTTGTATGGCATTATAATTTAAAAATCATGTTGAACATGGGATCTCTGCTGCCTATAAAGGTGCTATATGTTAATTAGCTCTCTTTAAATATTATGACTTGACTTTTAAATTAGGTTAATGAATATTTATAGTATTATAATTGCTTCTTACAGGGAGTTTTATTTTTGGAATGTATGTATGTATATTAAACTAATATCTTTTTAGAGCTTTTAGCTTTGTTTTATTCTTACATGTTTCAACATTTCATTGGATTATTTTTAAGCTTCCTGGGGGTGATGGAGGGCCTGCTTTGTCTTCTGTAATTGGTTTCCTTTTAATTTTTTCTTAAATACTTTACCATTACACACGTAAAAAGAAAGCTTTCAGATGAAAGGAAAGAACTATTATTTAATGACAGTCATATATGCTACAAAGATGAAAGTTCTTGAGTTGTGCCTTGATTTTGTGTGATCTCAGAAATTTCTTCAGTATGATTATGGTTTAAAATATTACCATTTGTATTTAGCATTCAACCAGTGACTATTTCTTTTTCATATGGATATTTTTTTTAAAAAATCAAAGCAATAGTTAATGTGCATGAAAGCCTGAGTAGTTTTCTGTTGAATTCATTTTTGTTTTATGCCTTATACTTCATTTTGTGTCTTCCTGAAATTTTCTTAAGTGCTTGGTGACAAAACTAAATTATAGTTTAAGGAAAACAGAAATAGTGAGAGCCCTCAAGACAAGGGTTGTTTGCATTTCTGATATTCTGGTTTATGTCTTGACCTCTGATTACCAAAGAATGTACTGGTGGCAGCTAGGTCTCTGGCTGTATGTGCATCCTGAAAACGAGGTCCTGAGATTTGTCTTGCCTTTTTACAATGGTAGTTCCTACATTTGTGGCCTTTCTGTCTTAGAAGCCTTTTAATACATTTCTCTTCATACTGTTAGATACGTTCATCGTTGTTTACTTCTTCTTCCAGTAGTGGCCACGGAGGAGGTGGTTACAGCAGAGTCCGTGGATGGTGCAATCCAACAAGTAGTCAGCTCAGGGGGTCAGCAGGTCATCACCATAGTTACAGATGGGATCCAGCTTGGAAACTTGCACTCTATTCCGACCAGTGGGATAGGTCAGCCCATCATTGTGACCATGCCAGACGGACAGCAAGGTTAGTAGTAGACATTTATGTCAAGTTGTTATTTTCAAGTCTCAGGAAATTGGAATATATTTTCCAAAGCATTTATTTTTGCCTTGAATTATTATTATTTTTTATTTTATTTTATTTTTGCAATCCCTTGCAACAAATATCTGCCTAATTTCATTTTCTTAGGCTGATTTTAAAATGAGCTTGAAGCTGGGCATGTGACATATCTGTAATCTGCCATCCTCAGAGGCTGAGGAAAGAAGATTGAGTTTGACCCAGCCTGGGAAATTTAGCAAGACTCTGTCTCAAAATACTGAAATAAAAGAAGAGGGAGCAGTGTTCTGTGAAGGCCCTGAGTTCCATCCTCAGAATCACAAAAAGATGAGGTTAGGGTTGGGGATTTAGTTCAGTGGTTCAGGCTCCTGCCTAGTAAGCACAAGGTCCTGAGTTTGATCCACATACCATAATGCTGGGCGTGGTAACTCACTCCTGTAATCCTAGTACTCAGGAGATAGAGGCAGGAGGATTTCCTGTGAGTTCAAGGCTGAGTTCCAAGACCAGTTTGAACTATAAAGCAAGACTTTGTCTCAAAAAGGGGAGGGGGACTTAAATGCTACCAAAAATAACATAGAAAATGAGTAATTCAAAACAGCATTGGATAATGCCTTCCTGCACCATTTAATACAACTTACATATAATGAACTTTGAAAATCACTTGTAAGAAAAAGGGCTAAATAGCAAGTTGAGTGGAAGTCTTGTGCTAGGAATATGTGGCAGTTTTTAAGGGTTCATTGTAAACTTACCCCATTTTGTCCTTTTGAAAATCACAATGAGTAACAAGATGAATGTAAAGTCCAGATATGTTACAAGTGTGAGAAAACCTCAAAATTCCATGTTTTAAGAGCTGCCTGAATTCCCAGAGCATCATAGCCAGGGCAAGAAGACACTTGGAAATCAAGAGTGTGCGTTAGGGAAAGGATTGGCAGGCTGCACAGAGATCTCCAGTGAACGTGCCCACTAGGGAGCAGGGTCTGGCCTGAGCAGGAAGTGCCGCAAGCCAGGATAAGAGCATGATAAGAGGTGTGTGTGTGTGCGCGTGCGTGCACTTGTCTGAGTAGGCAGAAACCCCCCACCACCCCCCCGCCCCAAACCCTCCATCCCCACTGCAGAAAAGAAACCGGCCACAAGTGCGGAAACTTCCTCTTTCTGGAAAGGAAAGGACTTGGTGGAGGTGGAAGTTCTAAACCAGGTTTGGTTTTGATTGATGGAATGGTGTGGTGATAGAAAGAGGCTGGATATGGGAAAGGCTTTGTTGCGTAGCCCAGAGCAGGGAACCTTTGACTTGAAGGTCCTGAGCAGTCTCTCCAGTCTGCAGAAACCTGCTGTGGCTGATCCAGCATTTGAATCAGGCCGTGCTGCTTTCATAAAGGGATGAAGAACCAATTCTGATGTGTAGAAGCAAAGAAAACACTTAAACATATTTGCACCAAGCAGATAAAAAATTGTCTCTAAGATGTGACATTATACAGACTACAATAAATGGTGAACAAATGCGAGGAAAGCCCTGACTTAGGAAGAGATGGTTCAGAATCATCAGGCTTTCAGTTTTCATGGTTCACTTGTAAATTGGTATGTCACCAGTTTGCTTGGCCTGCAGTGCACAGGCCGGGAGACTCGAGCATCAGGAAGGCATTGTCTCCATCTCAAAGCTGGGTCCAGCCTCATAGTGTCCGCAGGTGTGGTGGCTCCAGTGGCCTCACCTTGGCTTGCATGTGGCCGCCCAGCTGTATCCTCAGCTGGGTCGCTCAGTGTGTGTAGTGTCTGAGCCCTGATCACTGTGCTCATAGGACACCAGTCACTGGATTTGGGTGCCATGTGACCTCATTTTACCTCAACTACCTCTTGAAAGGCTTTCCAGACAGAATACCTCTCTGAGTTATTGCGGGTTAGGACCTCAGTGTATGAGTAAGTCCAGAGGCTGGATTGGGGAGGACACAACTCAGTTGAAAACATGTCACCCACCAAAGGGTTCTGTTCTGTTGATGGTGAGAGTAGGAAAGAAGAAAGGTGAGAATGTACATAGGGGGTAGGGGATTGTACTGTGGGGAAGGGAATGGGAAAAAATGAGAATTAAGCCGTGTCATGTACTAGTACAAATTCTCAATGTCGATTGTGATCATGATGTGTGTATAAAACGTACCAATAAAATCAATTTTAAAAAAACAAAACAGGAAACTCTGAAAGAGAAGAGTGCAGGGTCCTCCTGACTATGAATGTGAACTTCTGTGCTGCCCGTCGTGGATCAAGGGTGGTTTTGCGTGGTCCTGTCCTGCAGAGCAAGGGCAGTCTCTTTGTTTGCTTTCCTATAAAGAGCGACAGGATCCAGTAACTGGCGGAGGCCAGGTTTATGATGGGTCCGGGTAGAACAGCCACATGACAAGAGAGGCAGCCAGTAGGAGGGAAGCTGTGCTTGTGCCTGTGTGACAGACGCAGGGTCCAGCCAGTGTGCTTGGTGTGTGCATCCTCGTGCTGCCCTGCAGACGTGTTGTCCACATATGCACGCTCATTTTCACATAAATTAGCGCAGGAAACTAGTAAAGTGTTTGCATTGGCAAGTGTTAAAGATTTTATTTTGAGCCGTATAAATGAAGGTGTTATTTATTTTTGAACATGTTATTTATAAAGTAGAAAAATCAGATTATGTAACTAGTAAGTAGAATTCAATACCGAAGTCAGAAAGTGAAATGGACAAATACAAAATAAGTCAGTGTTTTGAAATTGACTGGAGTATGTGTTTTTTAGCTGAGTAGCACCAACAAAGTTGCTGCCAGCTTTATTTCTGCGAAAGGTTCCTGAGAGTGAAGTAACGTGTACATTTTGCATTCCTAGTGCTAACAGTACCCGCAACAGACATCGCTGAAGAAACTGTTATAAGTGAAGAGCCACCAGCTAAGAGACAATGTATTGAAATAATTGAAAACCGGGTGGAATCTGCAGACATAGAAGTAAGGAGTTTTTTACCCGGTGTGTTTTGCGGCAGTCATCCAAAATAAATTCTTTTTATTTTTTATTATTATTTCTGTCTTTTATATTTATTACAGTCTGCTTTTCTTTTTTGATGCAGAGTGAAAGTGCATGGTATTGTCCTTTTGTTTACTTTTACGTTATACATATAGCAAGCCCTCAATAAATAAATATTGACTGAATGAGTGACTGAAGAATTTGTTTGTAACAAAGCCTGCATCCTGGTAACATTGAAAGTCTTTGGTTTTCGCATTCCATCCTTTGCTTTCTGTTTATCGTCTATGTGCCATTCTCACAAGTCACTAAAAGAAAATACAACTAAATACTGACTACTAAATACAACTGAATACTGACTTGCAGGTTAGGACCTCAGTGAGGTCCTAAAGACATTTTTCTTTCAAAGTGAAACTCGAATAAACTCCTAACTGAGCTATCTAAGGTTCTCTTAGGAAGATTAAAGTTTGTCTAGAAAGTTCTTGTTTTTTAAAATAGCATATCATCTTTCTCCTCGGTCAAACCAGTTTGTTAAGAGTGCACCAGTTTGTAGTGTAACAAAACCACAACTACGCCATGAGTTTTTTTGCCCCTTACATGAGTATAAATAAGGTTGTTTCCCGAGTTTATAACTTACCAGCAAACAAAGTTATTTTTGAGTGATTGCTGTGTAAACAGAATTGAACTCATAATCAGTTAAGCTGGATTTTGAATACCCCCTTTGGACTGTCAACTCTAAATCAAGTACTTGAGTCTTACTTCTGGTTTGGAATCTGAAATAATCTCTCCACTTTAGGGTTTTTATGAAAATTTCAAAAACATATTCTTTAGTATATTTAGAGTATCTGATAGGTGTAGTACATGTGAATGAAAGTTCTTGTTACTACACTAAGGGGACTTTTTAATGAAAATTCACTAAAAGGTAACAACTACCTAAAGACAATTAGAATATACCTTTTTATACTCATTTAAATATCACACTGCTATATCTTTGGCTGTAA
This sequence comes from Petromus typicus, assembly GCA_004026965.1. NCBI lineage: Eukaryota > Metazoa > Chordata > Mammalia > Rodentia > Petromuridae > Petromus > Petromus typicus. The sequence continues at coordinate 13,503 of PVIR01029121.1, read as the reverse complement.
TCATAAATAATACATTATTGAATTTAAAAGAATCTGATTAATGGCTTAACTAGAATGTCTGGTAAATGTATAACTTCACTCAATGTGAATTATGTTTCTTCCAAATTTAAAGTGATAGAATAATGAAGTTCTTCCTATCCACTGAGTAATATCAGCATACTTATTATTTAATACTCTTTGTGATTGATTTTTGATTTGTCAGATGGTCTTTTTCAAGTGTTTAAGGTGAAAAAATTTGTCAAAACATTTAAAAATTTAACAGAACATTTAAAAGTTACTTGAACTTTTATTAAATGTAGGATTATTCAACAAGCTGTTGTGTGCTTCCTTGGACGAATATGCAGCCTATGCCTTTCTTTGCCTGTTCCGAGTTCTGCCTGATTCTCTTCTGTCTTCCAGAGATCAGGGAAAATACGTGCAGTCACAAGAAAGTGGGAATTGAGTCGTGTTAATTAACTAGGACCAAAGGGATGAAACTAGGGAGGTGGGATTGTAGCTTGGAGTAAAGACAGGGTTTTCTGTGTGCTCTGATTTCAATAGAACTTTCTGGTAATGAAAAGCCTTAGTTATTTCCGTCACTGGGAATATTGAGAACAAGGTTGCCGGACCGTGGGCAGTTGTGCAGACCTGAGCCATGTAGCGCAGTGAGCGTAGCTGGTGAAGGAGGGCGGCAGGTGGCGGAGGAGGAGATGGCCTCAGGCTTGCTGCCAGCTGGTCGGTCTGTCGTACCTGAAGTTGGGGTTTTGGACTTCTCTTGTTAGATTACCAGTAGTGCTATCTGGGGACCAGCTTTCATATTGTTTTCAGAAATAACAACTTGTCCTCCGACCCAGAAAGTCTGTATGAAGTGGTGGTGGCTCTCAGCTGGGGCAGTCTTCACCCGACGCAACGTTGGCAGTGCCTGGGGCTTTGGTTTGCAAACCACTGGCAGTTGGTGGGTAGACGGACATGCTGCGGTGCGCAGGAGCCTTCCGAAGTTCTGTGCTCCAGAGTTATCGGTACTGAGCCTGAGATAGATCTCTAAAGGAATTTAAAAGCTGCCTCATACTGGAGCCAGCATTAGTGCGTTTCCGCTTGTGTTTGTGTCCACAGTTGCTGGAGTGACTATAAGAAGATAAAAATGTGTTCGTAGTATCTTCCAGCTAACAATGGAAAAGTTTCTCCAGCAATCCCTGGGAAAATTAGTTTAAATTACATAAAGCTTACATGACTTTTGTGACATTTACATCTGCTTTAAAGCAATGTAGAGTGTTTTAGAGGAAGATAAAAGTAAGATACTACATTAGATAATGTATATAAACTTGCATTAATACCTCTTGGTACTGTTGTATTGATTCTTTTTGCTGTTTCCACCTTTCTTCTGTAAATAAACATTATCCTGTTCTGAAAGAACTTAATCTTCATATGGGGGGGGGATGTCATTAATATGTTAAGAATAGCAATGTCTCTATTACTGTATGAATCTAGGAAAGATCTTGCCTTTGTTATGCAGATTAGGGATAAATATATTAGTGAATTTTATTTTTGAGATTAGTTTTTCCTGTAGATTGTTTTTTCAGACTCTGGGGTTGGATTGAATACAAGGCCACATGCATACTAGACAGATGTCATGCCACTGAGCTATACTTCAGCTCTGTTTCTTTTTTGTTTCGTTTTTGTTTTTTGTTTTTTTCAGTTCTTTGAGACAGGTCTTGCTTTGTAGTTCAGGCTGGTCCTGAACTCTGCCTCGAACTCAGCAATCCTCCTGCCTCTGCCTCCTAAGTGCTGGGATTACAGGTGTGAGCCACCATACGCAGCTTGTTACCTCTTCTTTTTAAAAATTTTTAAAATTTTTTATTGTGAAAGATACATTTTATATACATATCATGATCACACTCTACATTGACAGTTTGTGCCAGTGTATGGCATGCCTTGATTCTCATTTTTCCTATTCCCTTGTCCACCCTACAATCCTCTACTCCCACATACATAAGCTTTGTTTCATTTTTTTTAATACCATCACAATTGTTTCTTTCCCCTCATTACTTACCCTACCCCATTTCCCTTTGAATATCTAACATACATTTAGAAATCATTTACAGTTTCATTTTCTCATATCTTCTTGATTAGTCTTCTTCCTCGTGGGCTGCTGTAGAGTTTGTTGCAGCTGCTCAGCTCTGCTCTTGTAGTGAGAAAGTAGACAACTTAGAAATAGGAAGGTGTGACTTTATATGAGTAACTTTCATTATCATATTTGGCCTAGGGCAGTTAGAAAGTTGATCTTCACACACAGGAGACATTTCACACGTGTGGCCTGTCCCCCACACCTAAGCTAGTAATCCTAGCACTTCAGGAGGCTGAGGTAGGAAAGCTTAAGGCCAGTCTGGGCTACACAGCAAGACTGTTTCAAAACAGAAAACACAAAAACAAAACGAGTGCCTAGGAATATGGGTCTAAAATCAAACTTAAGTTTGAATTTTATAATTTTTGGTTATATGAATTAATTCTGCTTAACTTCTCAAAGTTTGGCTTCCTTATCAACAAAAGTAGAAAAATAGCATCTACTGTAGAAGATTGTTAAAAAGATTAAATGAGAATGCATATGAAAAATTAATACAATGGCGGGCATTTAGTAAATGCTAGTTGCTGTTATTCTAAAGTTTACATGGGAATTACATGAAAATTTAAGTACATTAAAATTACATTAAATATATGGGGCACGGAAGGCTGAGTGAGACCAGAGTTCAAGGACAGCCTCAACTATGTAAGTAGCAAGACTTTGTTTCAAAAAGAAAAATTTAAACAGTTTTTTTCTTGGTACTTTTTAGTTACACATAAGATAACATTCATCACAGGGAATTTGTATCTGTGTATGATACAGCCTGATTCTTCTGGGTTTTTTTTCCCCCATTGTCTCCTTTCAACCCCATTTACCTTCTGTGCAAAAGATTTTATTCCATTTTTTTCCTTCTAAAAGTAAAATCTGCATTGAAGTGTGCTGGTTGATAAGTCATTGTAATGGTTTTTGGATTTTATAATAGTCAAATGAAGTACAAATTTGGATGTTGGAAAATTATATATTAAAAATGATAAAATTGTTAGCAATCATTGAGGTTAACCAAAGCAGAGTGCAGGAATCAGGTTTAAAATAAAAGAAGCTCAATAGAAAAAGCTTCTCCTTTTCAATCATTCCATTGCCTAATAGTAACATTGCATTGGTTTGTTGGCATGGCATAAGCTAAATAACTGTCTTTTTGTTGTCACCAGACATTGATTATTAGCAGAATTTTTTTCTGGAAATTCTTTTTTTGTGGTACCAGGGATCAAACTCAACAACCTTGTTGCTTACAAGGCAGCCATGGTGCCACTGAACTAAATCCCTTTCCTGCAAAATCTTTAAATTGGACTGTTGACAGGAAAGTAGCTCTGTGGTATGTGTGTGCATGTGTTCGTGATGGAGATTTCACCCCAGGACCTTGCATGTGCTAACCTTGTTTTCTGCCACTGAGCTACAACCAGCCCCTAGAAAAAACTGTAGTATTCCATCTGAGCAGGCAAGGCTGGGTCTCATTTAGAATGTCAGAGCTCTTTATTATGACTTTATTGCAAAAGATTAATGCCACAGAATTGGCATTTATATCTCAATATAAATATCAGATCTCGGGTTCTTGTGTTATTAATGTTTGAAGCAGCGAAATTGCTGTTTGCATTTTGGAACTGTCTTGTATGTTCAGTAAACATTTGACAAACAGAAACAAAGGATTTCTGGGGTTAAATAAGTGGCATTTCCCGTTTTGCAGAGATTTTTATTTGTTTTGTAAAGGGAAATGGAAAAAGATTTTTCTCTCCTATATATTGTTGAGAAGTAAAACAAAAATTGCTAAAATTGGTAATGTTGATCAGCGTATTCAGAGTAGTCCTGATAATACTCATTGTTCAGATTTCACAGATGTAGTAAAAAAATTCTTTGGAGAATGAGTCCTTTATTTGATAAAATAGGCAGAAGATGGTGATCATTTGCTTCACTTGCATGAAAGTTTATTCTGCTCCGTGGGGCTGGAGGCATATTGGCGCTCAGGTGGGCTGCTGCCTGACCCAGAGTTATTGGTACATTATATATACACATCACGGTCACACTCAACATAGAGAATCTGTACCAGTATATGACATGACTTTATTTTTTCCCATTCCCCTACCCAACCTAAACCCTCCCAGTATGCATAAACTTTGTTTCCTTTTTTTTTAACCATCACATTTTTTTCTTGACCCTTGTTACACCCCATTTCCCTTTGAATAGTTTATTTCACAATATCTGTCATACATTCTAGAACTCATTTTCTTTCTTTTTTTTGGTTTTTGAGACAGGGTTTGCTTTGTAGTTCAGGCTGGCCCTGAGCTCAGCCTCCAACTCACATCACAGCAATCCTCCTGCCTCTGCCTCCCGAGTGCTGGGATGACAGGCATGAGCCACCACGCCCGGCACCGTGGTGTGTGGTACTGGTTGCTGCTGGGCGTGAAATACCGGGGAATTGAACCTGGGTCCTTGCACTTGCAAGATAGGCACCAGGACCACTGATCTAAATCCCCGGCCCTAGAACTCATTTTCATCTTAAGTTTCTTATACCAGGAAAAAATACGATACTTATACATCTGTGACCTATTTCTTTCTTTCTTTTTTTTTTAAGGTTTTTTGAGACAGGGTCTCACTTTGTGGTTCAGGCTGGCCCTGAGCTCAGCCTCAAACTCACATCACAGCCATCCTTCTGCCGCTGCCTCCCAAGTGCTGGGATGACAGGCTTGAGCCACCACGCCCGGCGCTGTGGTATGTGGTACTGGTTGCTGCTGGGCATGAGTCTCCACGCCCAGTATGTTATGTGGTTACTGGGGATCGAACCTGGGTCCTTGCGCTTGCAAGACAGGAGCCGGAACCACTGAGCTAACTCCCCAGCCCCCTGTGACCTATTTATTTCACTCATGAGTATGTCCTAAAGAGATGTCCATTTGAGTGTAAGTGACTCAAACTTAGCATTGTTTATGGCAGAGTAGTATTCCATTTTATAAATAAACCACATCTTTATTCAGTCTAAAGTTGATGGGCATTTGGGTTGTTTCCAAGATTTAGCTGTCACAAACTGAGCTGCTGTAAACATGGGTGCACACATGTCCCTGTGATATGAATCTTGTAATTCTTTTGGGTATATTCCCAGCAGGGGAATAGCAGGGTCAAATGAGACCTCTAATCCTAGTTTTTTGAGGACTTTCCACACACTGATAGCCATAGGGGTTGTATGAGTCTACACTCCCACCAACAGTGGAGAAGGGTTCCTTTTTCTCCTCAGCCTCGCCCACATTTGTTGCTGGCTAATTCTCAGATAGCCATTCTTTGTGGAGTGAGATGAAATCTCAGTGTTGTTTTCATCTGCATCTCTCGAGTGACCAGTGATGTTGAGCATTTCTTCATATATTCTTAGCTGCTCTTCTTCCTTTGGAAAGTGTCTGTTCATTTCAGATGCCCTTTTTTGAATTAGGTCTTTAATTTGGGGGGGCTGAATTTTCAAAGCTCTTTATATATTCTAGATAGCCCTTTGAGAAACTGCTGGTAAAGATTTTTTCCTGTATTGTTGGTTATCTTTTCACTCCTGTGGTTTCTTTTGCTGTACAGAAGCTTGTTTTATTTTGTTTTTGTTTTTGAGAGAGAGTCTCGCTCTTGTAGTTCAGGCTGGTCCTGAGCTCAGCCTTGTACTCACAACAGTCCTCCTGCCTCTGCCTCCCAAGTGCCGGGATTACAGGTGTGAGACATCACACCTGGCACTGTGGTATGGGGTTCTGATTGCTGGTGGGCGTGAGTCTCCACACCCAACAGTGTTATATGTGGTTATTGGGGATCGAACCCAGGTCCTTGCACTTGCAAGGCAGATGCTGGAACCACTGAGCTAAAATCCCTAGCCCTGTGCAGAAGCTTTTTAATAAGATGAGATCCCATTTGTTGATTTCTTCTGCTAGTTCTCGTTCTACTAGAGGTTTTGTTCATAAAGTCTTTCCTTAAGCCAGTGTCTCCAAGAGTTACCCTGTTTTGCAGCAGGTTTAGTGTATCTGTTTTAATATTTAGGACTCTAATCCACTTCAATTTTAGTTTAGTACACAGTGAAAGAGGTCTGGTTTTAGTCTTTGACAGGTTAAAACCCAACTTTTCCAGTACCATTTGTTAAAGAGGCTGTCTTTCTGCCATTGAAGGTGTTTGGTACCTTTGTCAAAGATGAGGTGGTTTAGTGTATCTGGAGTTGTTTCTGGATCTTCTAATCTGTTGCACTAATTGTTAGGTCTGTTACTTTGCCAGTATCATGCAGTTTTTATCACAGTGACTTTGTAGTAGGGTTTCAAGTTGGGGATTGTGGTACCCCTGCCATGTCCTTGTTTCCTAGAATTGCTTTTGCTATTCTAGGTCTTTAGTGTTACCAGTTGAATTTTTGGATTATTTTCTCTAGATCTGTGAAATACGCTGTTGGAATTTCAATCAGGATTGCATTGAATCTGTATAGTAGTTGTGGGAGTACAGCCATTTTGACGATGGTTCTTCCTGCCCATGAACAAGGGATAAGGGATGCCTTTTCATTTTCTGATATCCCCTTCAGTCTCCTTTTTTTTTTGTTTTTGAGTATTGACCTTATACCCAGCTACTGTACTAAATTTGCCGATTAAGTCTATTAGTCATTTGATGGAGCTTTTAGCAAATAATGACAGTTTAACTTCTTCCTTTCCTGTTTTTATTCCGTTTCTTTCTTTGTCTTGTCTAATTGCTATGGCCAATGTTTCCAGCACTATATTGAACAGGAATGGTAATAATGGACATCCTTGTCTTGTTCCTGCTCTTAGTGTGAAAGGTTTCAGTTTTTGACCATTCAGCATGATGCTGGTTTCTCACAAATAACTTTTATTTGTCTGAGATAGAGTCTATTCTGATTTTCTGTAGGGTCTTGATCATGAATGTATTTTGCCAAACACTTTTTCTGCATCTGTTGAGATAACCATATGGTTTTTGTCCTTAAGTCTGTTAATTTAGTGTATTACATTTATTGATTTACATATATTGGACCATCCTTGCATCCCTGGGATGAATCCATCTTGCTCAGGGTGTATGATCCTCATGATGATTCTCTGTAGTCTGTTTGCCAGTATCTTAATTGAGGATTTTTGCATTAGTGTTCATTGGGGAGATTGGCCTATAGTTGTCTTTTTCAGTTAGGTCTTTCTCTGCTTTTGGGATCAAGGTAATAGTTGATTCCAGAAATGAATTTGGGAGTACTGCTTCCCTTTCAGTTTCATTAGAGTTTGAGAAGTAGCAGAGTTAACTCTTCTTTAAAAGCCTTGTAGAATTCAGCACTAAAGCCATCAGGACCAGGGCTTTTCTTTGCTGGTAGGTTTTTTTAATTACATTTTCAATTTCACAGATTGATATTGGGATGTTTAACACTTTCATATCCTCTTTGTTCAACTTTGGAAGTTCACATGTGTCTAGGAATCTATCCATTTCTTCTATGCTTTCTATCTCATTGGAGTACAAATTTTCAAAGTAGGTGTTTATTATCCTCTGGACTTCAGCTGTATCTTTGGTAATTTCCCCCTTTTCATTCCTAAGAGCATGAATTTGAGCCTTTTTCTTCCTTTGTTTGATAAGGTTGAGCCTGGACCGTCTTAAATGTTAGTAAATCCCTAGTTCTAAGAGATCCTAACATTTTTGTTTTTACCAAACTGGGACACATTTTCTTTCATATTCTAAACCGGAGGCACTTAATACAGTGAATTTTAACCATGGGTGCATGTCTGAGAGTGCTCGTGCTGGAGCTGGGGCCTGCGTCTGGAGCAGTGCTGGCCCATGCTGGCCCCTGGGCTGCTCAGAGCTGAGGGCACTCCCTGGCAGCAGGTGAGCAGGGTCAGTCTGCCTCATTGAGGTGGGGACGGGCATGTTCCGCTGTGCTTGCACGTGTCAGGTAGCCGGAGGACGCGCAGGCTCCTGTGGTCACTCCCAGGTCTGCGGGGCTGTGGGAAGATAAAGGTTGGCTCCAGCTTCATTCCCAGCGTGATACAGGGCAGGAGGGTTACATGTGGTTCTGCACGTGCGTTCTGGGAACAGCACAGGGAAGGGACAGTGGCAGTTGGTTGTATGTGGCCAGTGTCCAGGTGGTGTGGGTGTGTGGGGGAGACCCAGGTGCTGTCCCCTCAGCAGGCTGCCTGCCCTGCAGCTTTCCTTCCTGCTGGCCAGTCTTGCCTGGCGGGAACCTGGCCTTCCTTGAGCCTGGGTTTCTGCCCTTGGCCCTCACCTCTTTAGGAGGCCCTGGGCCTCTGTGCTGAGGCCCGCTTCCTTCCCGACACACTGGGAGCCTGCCTGGAGCTTCTGTCTGCTTGGAGGAGGCTTGGGAAAGGGTTCTGTGAAATGTTTCCTGAGGTCACTGATTAGGGACAGAGTGAGGAGAAGAAATAATTCCATTTCTGATGGACTGGATTTGTGTTTGAGCTCAATTTACTGGGTTTATAATATACACTTTAAACTTGGGTAATTGCTGGGACCCACCAGGTGAGAACAGGTGTTTTTGGTTTATTGAAAGGTGATGTTTAGGAAGTGTACCAGCCAGCACTCTTCTTAGAGGTGAGGTGTTCACCTGCTGCTCTGGAGGAGGGTAGTTTAGAAGGTAGTAACAGTAGGGTCCCAGCTCTCCACTGGGTGATGTTTGGCAGCTGCATCACCCTGAGCATTGCTTTCTTTTTATCTTATCTCTGTGGCTTAGTACCTAAGAGGTATATTTTGGAAAGCACCTTGTTTAGTCACATGGTAAGCGCTCCATAATTGTCAACGACCTTCAGGTGAAAACTTGAACAAGGACACAAAGGAAGAGGAATGGGTACATAGTTGACTCTTAAAATTTTCCAGCTCATGCAGTACATATAAAAGTACATATGTTCAATTGGGGTTTATTCCTTAGTCTTCATTTCTAATTAGGAAACAGTGTTCTTGAGACTAGAGAATAATCTGTGTCTTGCATGGAGTATAGATCAGGGCTTACGGACTAGTGCATTGATTGGAAAGGTGAAGCTTAGGGTTAGTACCACTAAGTGGCTGCTACAGTTCCCACACAGAGTCTTCTTTGAGGGATGTGTGCTTGTGTGTGTTCATGTATTAGTGAAAAAAAAAATTGAACTTTTTTTTTTTTTTTAACTAGGAGAGAGAAGCCCTTCAGAAACAGCTGGATGAAGCAAATCGAGAAGCACAGAAATACAGGCAGCAGCTTCTTAAAAAAGAGCAGGAAGCAGAGGCCTACAGACAGAAACTGGAGGCTATGACTCGTCTTCAGACTAACAAAGAAGCTGTCTGATGGAAACTGACAAAAGTAGTCTGGTTGTAATCCTGGTCCAGAAAGAATGCAATCTCAAACTGTACGCACGGGTGCGGCCGTGGGAATGCAGAAGAGACTACCGATTCTTAATTGGACTTCGGCTATGAGCTTGAAATTCTTGTAACATAAAACTTTAGAAGTTGTGAGGTGTATTTAAAACTGAACTCTGTAAATAGTTTGTTTTTTTACAGTTCCAAATGAGTTGAGGATTCTTGGTGAGATCCAAAACCACAATAAGCCACTGTTACTGTGTATTCTTTTTGATTTCAGTATAAACATTAGCTTTTCAAACAGAACAGTTTTGAGGGTGATCATTGTCGGTTAGACCAAACGTTGTGTGATAATTATGGTGGACTGATGCTGGAATTCCTCCTGTAGGTATAAACTTCTCTATGGAGAGATTTCTTCTAGGAAATCTTTGTACAGCTTTAAGTTGTCTCAGATTCTCTGAAAACATTTTTTAGAAAGCAGAACTTTTATATTTGTTCAATTTCAGCTATACCCAATTTCAGCTAGATTTACATGTATATGAAGCAGATATTTTTTAAACCTTCTGTTTGTACATATTCTGCATGTTTTATAGTTTGAAAATGCGTCACTTGCATAGATATTTTTCCCACAAAGATGATGAAGGTTAGCGGAAAAAAACCTTTTATTCTGTAGGTCATTGAAACTAAGTAAGCTGGCCGCTGGTTTTATTGGAACGACAATGTTCTTGGAAGGAGCAGCTTACAAGAGAACTTGAATTCACAGTCTGCGAAATCTATGCTTATTTGAAAATGTCATTGTGGGACGTGAGACTGTACTCTGTGCCTTCCATCATGATTTCCACGTGAAAGCACTTTCAGGCGCCAGATTTTAAGATGATGTTTTTGGAGAACTCAGTGCATATGGGTTTCTGCAATATTTCATGGACTCAGCCTCCCCTCCCCAGGAAATTATTCTTATGGAAGAAATTGCTTTTGTACGTAGAACAAGAACTTTTGTACTGCGGTGATGCGATAGAACAGCTACTGGACCTCTTCCCGCTCCCTGTGGAAGCTCAGTGTCTCTCTGCGACTTGCTCTCATCACAATATTGTTAAATTCTACAATTTATTAAACTCTGCTAGACTGTTCATTTTTTTGTAAAACATCACGTCCTTTTTTTTCTTGCTTTATTTTTTAATGTTTTATTGCTTTATGAAAATGTTTAACCCCACCCCAGTTTACCTGTACTGTAAAAGAAGCAGTTACCCTTAAAACTGTGTTCTGGCCTACTTTTCTATTTTACAATTAAATATCTTTTCCACATATGTTCAGTGTGGATTTGTTTTGGCTGCATCTCTTCACGCTCAGGTTTGGGACTGGTCCTGCAGCTCAGTGGCAGAGCGTATACCCGAGAGATGAAGATTTTACTGAATATTTGGGCCTGATGAAGATATACTTTTCCCAGTGACATACAAGTTTCTGGAGCTATGTGCTCTCACTAGTGTTAATCTGTATAGTTGTCAGGTAATAAAGGGGTCTTCGGACTATCAGCCTAATTATAATTCGTGTTTTAAAAAATACCAATTTTCCACTAAATTTGAAATGACTGACTGATTGTTTGACTTTTTATGTTGCCTAGGCTGGTCCTTGAGCCTAAACAGTCCTCCTGCCTCAGCCTCTTGAGTGCTGGAACTACAAGCTTGTACCACGGTGTCTGGTTGTGAAACATTTTAAATGACCTCAAATTAGGTTCTTCAAGTGGCAGTCATGTTTTCAGTAGCATCAAGGTATTTGTTTTCAGGCTTAGGAAGTCACTGGAGACTGTCCTTGGATGGTCCTTTAGTGTGTGAGGGGGCACTTGGGGGTCTCAGCCTAGGCAGCCTTGGAGCGGAAGTGGCTCCGAGGCTACACCCCAGGGTGCAGCCACTGTAATTTGCTCCCAGACCAAGCTGGTCTGAAAAGTCTTAGAGCCTTGGATATAAATTGAAAAGGTCAGTTCAATGCCCTGGCCTTCTGGGGCTGTGTCTGGCTGGACTTCAGTGGGAGCAAGGCACTGTTTTGATCCCTAAAACAGCAGCTCAGTGATGGGAGCATGACTGGGCTGTAGGGTCAGCCTGTGACAGCAGTGGCATCCCACATGGGCCTTAGTCAGTGTGATGCCCAGCTGACATGATTCCTCAGTCATGGCTGCCCTGTGAAGTCAGTACTTTTGCGAGAATTTGTAATGCTTATTTTACATTGTGTCACAGTTGACTGGAATTGCTTTGCATCCTATAGTTTGTTTTTGTGAGAAGCTATCAATTTTGTAGTTCAGGCTGGCCCTGAGCTCATTAGCCCAGGCAAGCTTCAAACTCACCGCAATCTTGCCTCTGCCTCTGCCTGCCGAATGCTGGGATTTCAGGCCTGAGCCACCACGTCCAGCATTGTGTGTGGTACTGATTGTTGATGGGCATGTCACCACGCTTGGCATTGTGGTATGTGGTTACTGGGGATTGAACTAGGGACCTTGTGCTTGCAAGGCAAACGCTGAAACCACTGAGCTAAATCCCCAGCCCGTAGTCTTGAGTCTTTTTGTTTTTATATACTGGATTGAACTTGTGACCATTGTACTTGCAGGGCAGGCAGGGCAACCGCTGAGCTACACCCCCGGCTCTGCTTTGCATCCTAGCCATTCTCAGTGCTCTACTCAGAGAATGAGACCTGGCAGAAGTTTGGACATCCAGGTCTGTGCTGACACTACACAGGGCTGGGTTTGTGCTTGGTGGTCGTCTGGGTGAGAGTCCTGTTTGTGTGTGAGCACACCTTCTCAGCTAGGGTCTGTGAGAACCAGGCTGCGGCCTGCAAACGGAAAGGGCTCTCGTGAGCCCCCCAGTCTCCTGATCGCCTGGTTCCTGTGTGTAGCTGCTGCACCTCTAGGATCCCAAGTTCTAGGTCGCATTTGATGCTTCTAGAAAGCCTTCGAGAGCACCGTCAGCAGGGACGACATTTCCACTCATTTTCGTTGTCACTTATTAATATTTAATTTATTCTCCAGAAGGACGTGTGATGTCCTTTGCCTTCATGGGGTGTGGGAATTACTCTTGCATCCGTCCTTTGTGGGGTGGATGTGAAGAGGCGCCCTCTTCCTTCCCCTGGCCCCTGCCATGCTGTTTCTGGAGCTGGGGGTCGGGAGTTGGAGAGCTTCCTTTCTTTTTGGCCTTCAGACCAGAACTGAAGAGAAGGAAGAAGAAGGGAAGTGGACTGTCACGAAGACTAGCTGGGAGGTCTGGGAGAGCCAGGGATGTGTCTCGGTGGTAGAGGACTTGCTTGTGCCAGGCCCTGGGTTCACCTGAGTGCACAAATTAAGTACATTTTAAAGCAAATTATCCAAAACATTGCTAGTGAGAGTCTATGCCAGGGTATGTATCTTCGCCATGATCATTTAGGATGTTACCAGAAATGAGAAGAAATCTGTGTCCACCACAGAAACAAGTACCTTGCTAAACAGTTAGGATGCTGTATACGGATAAGCCTTTTTCTCTGTATTACTCTAAGCAGAGTTTTTCTTGATAAAATCTATGGAGTTATCTGCTTTAATATCTTGAAGACCTTAAAAGATGACTCAGTGATATTTTCAGATAAAAATCGCAGAGCAGTACTAGGAACCTTCCCGTCCCTGTGGACAGGTTCCCCAGTCGTTAGTTCTCAGGCTTCTGTAACAGAGAAAGTCTCTGTCCGCCTGGCTTCTACTGAGTGAAGACCTGCTGGGCAGCCGGTCAACTCAGGAACGGCTGAGCCCGTGATATTTGCTGTCCTCAGCCTCACTGGAGATAACGCTTCTCTGCTGGGTCCCAGAGACGCTTGCTGTTTGCTTTCCCGGTGTGGGAGGGGACCTCAGAGGCACCTGGGCTCAGTTTGACGTAAACGCTCTGAGTTCACTCGCACATTGCTCTGTGTAAACCAGATGGGAAATGTGGCACCCCCAGAAATACGCTTCAGTTTCCAAATTATACGCATTTCTTTCTTTTTAAAGGCAGGATCTCTCCGTGTCGTTCAGGCTGGTCTTGAACTCACTACATAGCCCATGAGGCCTTACATTTGCAGTAATCCTTTGAGTACAACACCTGGCTCCAAATAAAGATTTTGATAATAGTGTTTTTGTGACCTCTTTAAACTCTTTCCCCAAG
>PVIR01029120.1:0-21380 GCA_004026965.1 Petromus typicus | reverse complement strand
AAAAAAAAAAAAAATACTCAATACATTCATGTAACATGGTTGTCATAAATAAGAAATTTTCACCACAATCCTTCTCAAGTATTCTGGATTCATTTTCCATATTCATAAATGTATGTACCCACTATTAAATAATTTGAATATTGATTGTACACTAAGAATTTGCTGATGAATTGGGATATTTGAGGTACACATGAAATATGGGTCCTAATTGTAGAATGTAGCAAACCTGAGTTCTGGATCTTGCCTACCGACCTTAGAGTTCCTTCTCCTGAGGGACTGTTTTGTCTGAGGGAAGCTTCTCTCTTCACCAAAGACCCTGGAACTTGTTCCCAATGTCCACTTCCTAAGAAGGTTCATTTGTTGCCTGCCAGCTCCAGGGCAGCATTTCCTTTGGTGTTCTTGTTTGAGTGGCAGGGAGAACACCCCATCGTACCCCGAGACCGACCCCTCACAGGCTGATGCCCGTGGAGGTTTAGGCCACATGCAAATGTACTCCTTAGTCATCTTGCTTCAGAAGTTTCTGCTTCTTAAAATAATGGCGTTCCAGCCCTGGACATGTAGGTCTTGCTTCATTACATCTGGACGTCTTATTTTGCCGCTCCTCTCATATTGCCTTTCTCTTGGTGCTGTTTATTGCCCTGCCAGCTCACTCCTTCCTTTAAGAGTTCGCACATCTGATCTGATCCTCAGTGTCACCGCCTTCCCACCTCCTGCAGGTTGATTTAACATTCATGATGACATTATCTCTTGTGATGGATTCTCTTGGGTGCTTAGAGCAAGATATGGCACGAATTATACAGCGAACACTGCCAGGCTCAGGGCAGAAAAGGGAAGGTTCTGGGCTTACTTTTCTTGGGACTAGTTCCTAACCTATTTTATCCTTTCCTGTGCCATGTATGTTTGAGTGTGCATGCTTTAAAGTCTCTTAGGTTTTATAGGAATTGATTAAATGTATACAATTTTCCTCTCACCTTACTGATTTTTAGCTGTAGGTCTGGAGGTAAAATGACTGTGACTCGTTGTGAAGCCTCGCCACTCCTGACGCTCACGCTCACCCTGCTGAGGAGTCGCTGGGAGCCGGAGCCGACGCTCCACAGGGCACGCAGGGCCCGAGCGCACTCAGAGCGCCAGTGAGACACCTCTACCTCCTCAGCAAAGCTCTTATGGTTGGAAGAAAGAGCAGCTAATTGCTCAGGTAGCAAATGGAATTTAGGGAAAGATGCGCAGTAATCTCAGGAAACCCAAACACGGCTGGTAACCAAGCCCAGGGAACCTCCAGGCCTGACTGCTGCCGTCCCCAGCTCTGCCCCTCTCCGGGTCGGCTGTGCCCGGCTGTCTGCGCCTGGGAGGAGAGGCTATCCCGAGTCCCTGAGTCGCCCCACCTCGTTCCTCTTTCCCAGTCTCTGAGTGAACATCACTGAGCGCTCAAGGCGGCGTCGCTGGCGTCCCCAGTACATCCATCTGTGACAGCATCTGCTCCCGGTGCGTCTAGACCAGGGCGGTTCTCAGAGCAAGGTGTCTGGGAGCTAGTGACACACCCGTCCCGCATGCTTCACGGGCTGTGTATGCTCTGCTTGTTGAATTCTAGGAAGTTACTGTGCAACAGACAGCGAGCTCTATCTGTGTCCTTCAGACCCGCGTGGAAGGTCAGGCTCCATCAGGATGACTATGTTTGTTCTCTTAATGGCCTGTCTGTCATGTTCACGCTTACCCCTGCGGTCTCTGGGGCTCATCCTTTTATACATCATATTCCCCTTCCGAATATAAGGAAAATCATAAATCATATGCACAGTTTTCTGGTTCCTTCATCTCTGGGTCACGATGAGTAGATGGAACGGAACTGCCCTAGTGAGACTCGGTTTCGTGCTCTTCAGCATTGATCTGGGGATTATTCCTCCAGTCAGCATCCTTAATGTTCTCAGTCATACCAGCTGTTGTGATTTTCTTACTAACATGGTCTTTAGTGAATTGTACTCTCTGGCTTTTGCACATCTGTGTGACAATGGAAAATTTTCTATGACTGTGAAATTGTGTATGAATTTTGAGATAATGCTTCTGCACATGTATCTGTTTAGAATCCAGTGATAATAAAGGGCCTCTGCATCATCAATGGTAGTGACTGTCTCCCTGTCTTCTGATATTCGATCTTAGTAGCCCTTGACCTATGGGATCATCTGCAAAAAAGGATTGGATTTTGGGAATCGTGGATGAATGAAAGAAATTCCATGACATAGCAAACAACAATACCAACACAATCAAGCCTGGGTTTGGTTTATGGGATAAACAAATCTTGGCTGATTTCTTTTTCTAATATCATTGTGGTGATCATAGGCATCTGGAATTAAGCCCAGTCTCAGCATATCAACCTGAACTACGTGGGTGATTTGACAAACGTAGGACCATGTTAAAATGACCTCTGGTTGGACAATGTCCTCTCTCAAGTATTTGCATGATACAGAATGATAAAATGAAACACAATCGGAGACTGGAGGCAGATGTGAATTTTAGTACTAGCTCTATCACTACATGACTAAGTGTCCTTTGTCAGATCTATATAGCTCCTCATCTAAAATCATTAGCAAGTTAGACTAAGGCACAGCTCTGCTTCTAGTTCTCAAAGCACCTTTGGCTTGGCACTTACGATGTACAGTAACCCTGGAGTTACAACTAGGGTTATGGCTGGAATTTGTATTTTAACTTATGACCATAGTCTTGAGTTACAACCTGGATGTCGACTGCTTGTGCTTCCAGATGGTCTCAGATCCAAATTGAACCCCTAAAGAGTTATGGAAGGAACACTACAGCATCCTTTCCTGTGCAGGTTTAATTGAGAAATCTTGGGCCAATGTCTAAGGGCACTGAGATCTGCCTGGAAGAAACTGTGGCATAAAATTATACACGTGAGAGACTTTGAAAGCACTCAACCAACTTGAGTTACAAACAGCCCCAGGGAACGAATTGATTTCATAAGTCAAGGGTCCACGGTATTTGGTTTTCAAAGTAGATCTTATGTCTACTATGCATTGCCTTATATAGATGTTACTCCTTCATGTATACATCATACATGAACATATATATATGTAACAAATGTGTTCCTTTACTTAGTATTGAGGATGACTGTCCCTAATAATTAACTCCATGACATATTATTATTGGAACCTGGTTAAGGAGTGGACAGGGATGAAGAGGTGAGCTGTGTAAAATCCACTGGTGGATGAACTGTATCTTCTGCAAATATGTCATCCACTGTGCACTTCCTGTTCACACAGAGTCTGCTGGGAGGGACAAAGCCAGCAAGCCCCATCCAAGACTGTGCAATCAGCGCAGTCGCTACAACTGGCTGCCTCTGCTCCCTTCTCCTTTGCAGATCTTGTCTTCTAGTGCTCAGGGCCTCAGGCTGCTTTCTTCTCGGTCAGTTGTGCTCACCCCCAGCCAAGCCGAACACTCGGTGTGGGCTTTGCTCCAGGATCTCCAAAGCCAACTGGACGGCAGGACGAAGAGTGTTCAAAACCCACCCACGCCCGGGCGCTCCGCAGTTCCACGCACATGGCCAGACCTGACAATCAGACCGCAGTTCCTCCAGGACACGAGGGTCAGCTTGGGGCATGGGCCGAGGGGGCGAAACAGACTCCGGCCTGGCCCTGTGCGGGACTCTCCGGAAGAAGGCTTCGTCTTCTCGAGATGGTACCGGCAAGCGGCTCCCAGCCCTCCTTGCTTCTCCGTGGGACATACTGTAACAGGGCATAAAATAGGTGTTTAATGTAAACGGTTTTCTTGGGTCTCTGATGGAAAGTGAGTTGCTGTCAGGTGCGGGTTGCTTTTGTCTAAGCCTCCTAGCCACGCCTTAGCCCTGTCACTCGAGTCCCTCATGGTCTGAGTGTCACCTCAAGCCTCACAAGCTTCCTACGGCTGCCCTTGGCTGCAACAGTCTCTCTGGACTCTAGGACTCGGACGCTCTGACTTCGCAGCACGCGGTGTTTTATTCTCTCGTTTTGTTCCTGACTCCCGTTCCTACTCTGTATTCCTCCGGAGCACAGTTCTTGCCTTCTCGTCTGTGGATCTCAGTTGCCTCATCCAGAATTTGAGACGCATTGTTTTATTTAGACACAGCCCTAAGGACATACAGTCTTCGAGGGCAGGGACCAGTAATTCGTATCTGCGCTCCTCACCTCTACTCAGTGACTTTGCAGAAGGAATAAAGAACAGCTGCCAGGCCAGGCCAGGCCGGCGAACCCGGAGTGGGAGCCAGACCCGGACGCGCGGTGACCGCGGCCCTTTCCTGCGCGGGCTGGGTTTGCCAAGCTCTTGCTCGGGGTCGCACTGCTGTGTGGAGTGTGGCCCTCGGTGGAGCCACCCACGCCCCCGCTCCAGTGCTCAGGCTCGCTGCACAGCCTGCGCCAGTGTGCCGCCGCCCCTGCTGTCCTGCCCCGCTCCCTCAGGCCCACCTGCAAGCGAAGGAGGCTCCAAACCCTCTTCAATCGGAGACCTCCGCCCTCCAGGCTGCACTCTGAACCGGGAGCCGCCGGGGGTCTGTGGGTGGGACAGAGGCAGGGGCTGCCCTGCAGCGCTGGGGCGAGAGCGGTGACGTCTGTGAAGCTCTGGTGTTTTGTAAACGTGCGTGACTGGCTGGGGAGAAGCCGTCGGCCGGCCCGGGGCACGCCATCAGAGCAGCTGAGCGCTCGGTCCAAGCAGCTGCACCGCCCTGGCTCCTGCGCCTCCCTCTGGGAGAGGCCCAGACGCAAACAGGACGCCTTCCACCGAGACAGCGCCCCGAGGCCCACAAAACCGGACTTAACCAGAGGTGAAATTAGAAGTTTCTGTGGAAGTAAGGATTAAAAGGTATAATGCAGGGTGGGAAATGGGAAGAAATGTTCACATGGGAAGGGCAACAGGGTGGAGGAAGGGAGTAATGAAGAGAAAGACAACGAAAAAGTGAAAATAGAAGGAAACTGGAAACGAGGGTTTGGAAGATGGGGAGAGGGCCCGGGACAGGAGGAAAGGGCTGGGGGTGTTGCCCTTCAGGTGCAAATTCCCTCCGAGTGTTAGTAGGACGTGCGCATAAAATATACCAATGAAGTTGTTCCAAAAACCTCAGGAATTGCTTCTTTTCTTATTGGTTAAAATTTGTAGTAAAAATTTTTAATTTTTACTTTTGAAACAGTGTCTAATTACGTTATCCAGACGGGGCTCGAACTTGCCACCCTCCAGGTTTAGTTTCCCAAGCACTGGAATAGTAGATGTACGCTACTACACCTAGCTACTTAACCAGTCTGTGCCTGTTAACTAGTAACTTCCCATGTTCCATCTCTTCTGGTACTCTCTATTCTGTCTTTAATTTTATGAATTTGATGACTCGAGGTGTTTCCTAAAACAAATAATACATTGCAATGTTTGTCTTTTTGTGTCTAACTTATTTCACCAGCATAATGTCCGCAGGGTCCATGCATGTTTTTGCACGTTACAGAATTCCCTCTTTCTCTACGACTGAATCCTGTTCTGCGGTATGTGTCCTACACTTTTCCTTATTTACCACCTGCCGAGGGATGCTGAGTTTGTTTCTGTGTCTGAGCTGGTGTGAATAGTGTTGTAACAGAACATTGGCGTGTTAATATCTCTTCAAAATCCTGGTTGTAATTTTTGCCTGTCTGCTGCTAGTGGGACTTCTGGATCTGACCGTAGCTCCATCTTTAGGGTTTTGAAGAACTGTCATTTGGCCTCCATAGTGTTTGTATCATTTTGTAATCCTACCCACAGGGTGCAAGACTTTAATTTCTTGACATTCTTACCAACAATTGTCTTGTGTTTTTCTCGTCTGCTTACAATCACCATTCTCGCAGGTATAAAGTAATCATAGCTCACTGTGATTTTGCTTTGCATTTCCATTACAGTTAGTACAGTCAGACATTTTTTCTCAACCTGTAGTCATTTTTACCTCTCTATTTGAGAAATGTCTCTACATACTTATTCCATTTTCTAGTCAGTTATTAGTTTCTTTGTTATTTAGGTTTATGAGTGTTTATATCTTTTATATATTTTCCCTTATCAGTGGTGTGGTGTGCAAATATTTCTGTTCTGTGGGTTGCTTTTTCACTTGTTGATGGTTTTCTTAGTTGTGAAGTTTCTTAGTTTGACATGGCACCAAGTGTTTAGTTTTGGTTATACTATTTGTGTTTTGCTATCTGTCGTATCTACCATGTCATTGCCAAAACCAAGACCAGAACATTATTTCCTACATTGCCCTCTTGGAGTTTCATAGCTCCAGGTCTTATGTGTAAATCTTTAATCCTCCTTGAGTTGACTTCTGTATTGATTTTACATGTGGATATTCACTTTCTCATTACTGTTCCTTGGAGAAACTACTCTTTGCCATTGTGTATTCTGGGCTGTTGTCAGAGATCATGTGACTATGTATGCATGTATCTTCATGCTCTTCAGTATGAATGGGTGCATCTGTTACTTTGATGAGTAGAAAACACTGAATTTAGTAGTCACAATAATTATATGATGATATATCATTTACAAATCTATGTCAACTTGTTATTTCTATTTTTAACCCGAAAGCATTAAGTTCCTGTGCTTTGCTGCAGAACTTAACAGAAAACTGTATGTGGGTCCGTCATAGCTCTCCGTTAGCTTACGTCATCATACTCGCAGTTCATGCTCAGAGGCCCAGGCCAGTGTGTCCGTGTTATGATTACTGGCTGAACCAAGATCTGTTTCATTTACAGTATGCCAGATGACCCAAAAAATCACAGCACATGGGGAGAGTGTCACCTAACTGAAGGAATAATACTCCTGTTAGATTTTTTTTTTTTTTTTTTTTTTAGGTTTTTGGAGACAGGGTCTCGCTTTTGTGGTTCAGGCTGGCCCTCAGCTCAGCCTCAAACTCACATCACAGCAATCCTCCTGCCTCTGCCTCCTGAGTGCTGGGATTACAGGCGTGAGCCACCACACCCGGCACTGTGGTATGTGGTACTGGTTGCTGCTGGGTGTGGGTCTCCACACCCAGTATTGTTATGTGCTTACCGGGTAATCAAACCCGGGTCCTTGCGCTTGCGAGACAGGCGCCGGAACCACTGAGCTAACTCCCCGGCCCTCCTGTTAGATTTTTAACTGGAGAATATATAGAGAATTTTCTAGTTTGGTATTAAAGAAGAAAGGAATATTCATACAAAGATAAATGGAGACTATTTCCAAGAGAGACTTGAGATACCTAAAGTTGCTTTCATTACTCATGACCTTCCCAATGGTAAATGGCCTACCCATTAATGTGGGCTACAAAACTTGTTCCAGTCCATTACTGCTCAGAGTGTGTTCCCTACACAGTAGCTTTGGCATCATCTGGAAGCTTCTTGGAAATGTGTCATTTCAGCCCAACCCAGACCTACTGAGCCAGGGTCTGTATTTCAGCAAGGTCTCCAGGTAATTTCTATACATATTGAAGTTTAAGAAGTGCTGTCCTAGGGTACCTAGTGTACCTGGATTCCATGAGTTCTCTGTGTCCATTCTCACCTTCTTCCAGAACAGTGCTCTCAGCCGGTCACGCTGGTGAGACGTCCACTCCGTATGCACCCACCTTCCTTTTACCTGAGTGAGAAAACATTTTTTTAATGGGTTGAGTGGAGGAGTAGAGGGAGTGACTTACAAGTCTTGCCTTTAGAATGGCCAGGTCTTCTCAGTGACTGTGAGAGGGACAGAATTGTGACGACCACCACAAGGCAGAATGCAGCTGAGGAGGGCAGAGCTGCTTCCCAGCCCAGGCCTGTCCACCGGCCTCTAGGCTGTTAATGACGAGAGGGCCGAACGTCTTTCTCATTCAGTCACTGTAAACAGGTCATATTTAGCTAAGCAGTTCAGTATGCACACGCAGACTAGGGTTAACAGGGTTAGGTGAACAATTGCACAGTCTTCTTCAAACTGAAGGTTTAACTCTGTAATCATGCTTTGAATCTGCTTGTGCTGCCTCCATTGAAATGAACATAAGATGATGAAACAGCAGATTCCCAGAGAGGGTAGAAATACAGCTCAGAAATTAACCATAGAATAATTGCTTTTTGATTAATGGGCAAAGATTATCTGATACTAATTCTTACCCAGACGTGTTTCTTTTCCAGAGCTGAGCATAAACAAACTTTCATCTAGCTGAGATTAGTCAGAGTTTTCAGGATGCTGTGATGTGTGTGTTCTGTGGATCACACTATAATTTACATGATCTTCTAGACATAAATCCCGAATTGCGCAACTCAAAATAGGGCTAACACCAAACACTCTCACTTTGTGAAGTTTATTTTGAAAAAATATGAATATTCAGTGACATTAGTCAGAAATTACACAGTAATTCATGCTTCTACTGTGTTACAAAGATATAACTGAATCCATGTGGGATCTGGCGCATTTTGAGACATAGTTCTTGAACTACTTGGAACCAGAATGACAAAATGAGAACTTGTACCAGATCAAAGATGGAGAGAGGCTTTTTCTTCATCATTCTTGGCTAAAATTTCTACTGATGCCTTAGTGCAGCGCTGAAATAGTAGAAACATAATATTATATGTATAATTATTATAATCTTAAGTGTATTTCATATGTTTATGTTTAAGGGCCATATTGAAAATAGGCAGACCCGTTAAATAGTGCCCCTTACTGGCTGAGCTCTGAGCAAGTGTCAGTTCTATTTGTTTGGAACACAAAACTCACTTCTTCCTTCTGGAAGTGCCCACAAAAGCTGGAGCCAGAAAATACTGGAGAGGGATTTATAACTGTAATTTACCCTCTTTTGTAGAATGAACACATTAGACAACTTACCCCTTCTAAAATGCCTGGCTTTAATCTTTTCTCTGATGGGTCACCTTCCAGTTTAAAATTTCTCATTCTCATTGTCAAAGCTTCCTGAATAGTGCACTGAGAGTTTTGAGGTTGGTGGGAATAACTCGTCTTTTTCACTCTAATAGGTGATTTTATTGCCTTTTTTCTATGTTAACACTTATGAAGATGAGATCGGTTTATGGCTAAAACAGATTGAACATAATTTTTAATTCTTATAACTTAATATCCTTGTCTGAAATCACAGTGAGTCATTTATTATTGCTTAATCGCTAATTTGAGGGCAGTTTTTCCCTGTCTTTGAAACTGATGGGGAAGTCCCTACCACAGTAACAACTGACCTGCATCGTATGTCAGTTTATACAATTCTTCTCATTACCACCTTCTTTTTGGGTCCTTGTACTTACCCTATGAGAGATGTATTTTTATTATTACTAGCTCTTCATTTTAATCACCACTGTCATCGTTATTATCTCTTTTTTTGTAAATTGGGTCTTTGAAGAGAGAATTTGCCTGAGACACAAAGCTAGAAACTTCACCTAAGGTAGTTTTAGCTCGATCCCAAGTTCTTTCCATTACTGGGCTTCATATAATCAAGATTATCAACCCAGCAGCATGGCAGTCATCCAGTCTTATATTTCTTCCCATGTTCCAAAGAGGGCTGATGTACCATCTCATTTGAACTAACCATTGTAACAGTCCTTAGGAGCCTTTGCCAATGTCCAATTCATCATGGTTTAAACACACACAGGATATTGCTTACATAAAAGCCCAGATATTCCAGTGTTTTAGGGATGGTCAGGGACCCACTGGTGTCAAGGACTTAGGTCAAGTTCCTGTGCCTTCCACCCCTGTAATGACCCAGCAGCCTAAAGCAGTGTGTCAGGGCCACATTCCAAGTTGATAACCCAGGTGGAACCTGTCTTCTCTCAGCCTTTCCTTTTATCAAAGGAGCTACCTTAGCTTCCTCTTCCGTCTCAACCTGTTCATCTCAACTTGCATTTCTTGTGCTGTGCACAGGACCCACTTTCTTTAAAAGAAAGGAACTCCGCCCAAGAACTAAACACAACCCAGGTCCCATTGAAGGTTTTTCTGTACTGACGAGCCCAGCAGAGGCTGGAATCTAGCCTCCGTAGCTCATGCATCCAGCTGTGTGCTCCAGCTGTGTCAAGCAAGAGGAAGGGACAGTCTTTTGCAGTGTGTCTGCATACTGGATTGCAGTTTGAGAAAGGGCTAGAACTAACTAGAAGTGCCCTAGCTTGTCCGTGGGGAAGACAGTGGTGGAGTGTGGTATAAAATGAGACCTGCCACTGGAGGTTACTAGGAGTCCCATTTTAGAAATCACGAAATGAAAGCACAGAGAAATGAAGTAATTTCCAAGACTCCACAGCTACTAGCTCACAAAGTAGATCTTCCATATTAACTTTGTTAGGCTCTGAGGACCAGAGTTATCCCACTATTCCAGCTACTGTTCTTAAGTAAAGCCTAATACAAGTCCTAAAAATTGATCCAAATCCACAACCAAAAAGCTATGTAAAATTAATTCTTTGAGGAACTGGATTTTTGAAAAAAAATGAACAAGCTTCAGAAATGATTCATTGTAGAGGCTTCTAAAATGTCATTAGCTATAGATAGGCCAAAGAATGCTGAATAGTATGCAGATTGTTAAACCTTCTTAGTGGCTTCTCCCTTCCCTGGATTAGAAGGGGAGTCATCTGTCTGAAGAATTAGTCACTCTAACTTGAATTGCCAAGTACACCAGTAATTTCCTTTGTGACTATCTATGTTCACTTACCTCTATTTTTCCCTTCTGCTAATAATTTATGACAGTTGGAGCTTGCCATTTTATGAACCAAGAGTGAAATTATTAAATTTTATTGTTTGTGATTCCTTTCTTAAGTTTTATTCCTATAATTGCAATCTTACTATACTCCCCAACCTCTGTTTTAGATTTATTACTAGCCTTCCTACTGCTTTTGTAGATCTCAGAAGTAAACTTCAAATATTTACAAATCTCAAATTCATGTTTTCTCTTTCATAAATCTGTGGGTAAATTCAGTCCTGGAGACAGAGAGTAATAAATCTGGATATTTATGTATTGTGCCAGCAGGCGCCGTGCAAACTTCACTGGGTGGCTTGGTCAATGCACCTCAGTCTTGACCCGTAACACTGGTTCTAGTCTAATCCTGGGGCTCATATTAACGGGATAATTATAAAACATCTGGTGACTTATGTATACACAATCCTCCCCACTTCCTTCAGTTGTAATTTGTAATCAGATAAGTTCAGTGGGCAACATGCTGTCCATCTTACCAGAGGAAAGCACATCAGCAGTGTTTGCCCAGTTTATTATACTTATCGTTGAATTTAGGGACCCAAGAAAGAACCCCCTTGTGTTAAGGATACGGTCAAACCTACAGGTGACGCAGAAAACTGTTACTTTTGAAGATCTCGCACACTAAGTCTGTGTGTCTTCAGAACAGGACACGGAGAAGATCTAGAAGGAAGTCTACTGACATTTAAAAAAATGTACAGAGAAGAAGTTCTTTCTTAGATGTGCACAAAATCCAGAAGCCATATGTAAAAGGTTACTAAAATTGAATGTGTAAAAGTGTCATGCAGGGCTGAGTGTGTCCCTCAGGGGTAGCGATTCACCTAGAGCACATGAAGCCTAGGATTTGAGCCCCGGCACTAAAAAAATAGTGTTTATAAATGACACCCCACAATCAAAACAAATGATAAACTCAGATCAAATGAGTGCATCCTACCTGGCAAAGCTTTCTTTGTGCTTGTTTGTTTGTTTGTTTTTTGTATCCCGGTGCTCGGATTACAAGTGTGCACCATTAATAACAGAATAAAATTAAGAATTCTGTCAATAGATACTTTCAGTCTTTGGTGAAGAATATTTTACTATCTAATAAGACATCCCACAAAATTCTGACAAGAAAGTGAATATTTTATTGAAAACAATTGAGTAGCTTCAGTAGAAACTGTTCTGTTGTGGCTGGCCAGGTCCAGTGCAGTGTCCTATAAACAGTTGCCTTTATAAAGGGCTCCATAATTTTTTCTCTCATCTTTCATTTCTAGAATTTTATAAATGAATCACCAAAAGCCTCTTAGTGTGACACTGTCTCTCTCCCGGAGGAGTAAACTGTATACATTATAGAGTTTCTTTTCTTTCCTTTTTTTTTTTTTTTTTTTTTTTTTGAGACAGGGTCTCACTTTTATAGTTCAGGCTGGCCCTGAGCTCAGCCTTGAACTCACAGCAATCCTTATGCCTCTGGGATTACAGGCATGAGCTACCATGCCAGGCACTGTGGTATGTGGTTCTGGTTGCTGGTGGCTGTGAGTCACCATGCCCACCATTGTTGTATGTGGTTACCAGGAATCGAACCCAGGTCCTTGCACTTGCAAGGCAGGCACCAAAACCACTGAGCTAAATCCCTGGCCCAAGTTTCTTTTCTTTTAAGATATGGAACATATGTTTATATCAAAGTCGAAGTCAGTGACATATACTACATTTTTCTGAGAGGACCCTTTGCATTTCTTGGAAATTTTTCTTTTCTGACATTCACACTTTCTCTCCCCCTTCCTTCCTCTCTCTCCCACACGCAGCCCCAGCCTGAAGAAGGGTGCAGTCTAGGTCCCTGGTCTTCCCAGCCCCCTGAACCCCCAGCTCCTGGGGCCCCGCCACTGACCTTGCCAGCTTCCCCACTGTGCGCTTACACACCTGCGGACACTCCCTCCCCTCTGCCTGCCAGCTGCTAGTGACAGTATTCCTTGAACTCACATGCTCGGTAGTAGGAGTGACGCTGAGGACTCTTCAATATCTATGCTCAAAATTATTTTCTTTTCACAGATGAGAATATTGTAAAAATAACACAACATTGATCCAGGAGGAGATAAAATAACTGCAGTAACTCTAAAAGCACTCCACATCTAATCAATCTGTCACCAAATATCCAGCATCTAACCATTTCCTGCTTCACATCTACCCTAATCCTGCTCCATCTCTAAGGGAAGGCCCTCCATCTGGTCTTCCTCTTTCCCTCGTTCCCTACTTTATACTCCTTAGGTGTAACCCAGGGGCATAACACCACCGTGCGTCACGGCTACCTGCAGGGCACACACAGGGCTTCTCAAGGCCAGAGAGCGCCTCTCGTTCAGATCTGGCCCTTTCCATTTCCTTAAAATCATAGACTATGACTACAAACTATGGTCTGTCCTTTGGTTCACGTACTTTACCCATACTACTTCTGTAGTTGCCAATTTTTCAGTGTTACCAAACAGATTAATAATTTTAATAATAGATTTATGATATGTTCAAATATTTATAATTTTTAATGGGTGGGGACCAAGTCTGCAGAGTGAGTTTGCTTGTTCTGTGCCCTCTGCCCTCGGAGACACTGTCATTCACTCACTGTTTTTGGTGTTGACAGCGGGGCTTGCTACAGAGTTAGTGTCATGAATATTTGGTGACTATATTGATGATTGAGTGGGAAAAAACCCTAGACTTTGAAATCAGGCAGAATTAGTTTCAAATTTCTATTTTATCCATAGTATGTGTACCATTTAATAATCTTTTCCATTTTCTAAATATCAGTTTCACTTTGAGCAAAATTGGAATAGAGAAAGTGACCACATAGATTTTTTATTTGAGACTCTATGGTGATATTCCTGATGTCGGATACCTGATGTCAAGTAAGTTGCATAAAGCTTGGCTATTTCCAGGTCTGTTTCTCTGTCAGTGTTCCTTCAAAGAAAGAGAAAGTAAGGAAATATAGAGGTTCAAACTGGCCATCACAGTGTCACTTAATGAATGTTTCTTGAGCACCTGTTATGTTGTAAATGCTGGAGATATGAAGAAAGGTGCATTTTTATGCATCTCCTCCAGGAACTCATGCCACTATAGCAATGCATTTACTAAACCAAGAGTAATAATCCATGCAGAAACAAGAAGCTCTTCTCTGACTGTGAGAAAATTCATTCTACTCTGACCATTGTGAAATTATTCCCCTAGTAATTTAATTTTTTTATTCCTCATTCATATCTTGAATATCTAGCTAACCATCCAGATAAACACAACAAACTAAATCTGTTTAGATTTCATTAATACCCTTAAACATTGTTTTTTCCCTAGTCACACCAAATTAAATTTGTAGTTTTAAAACAAATACTATAAAAAAGTTCACTTTTAAGACAGCTAGTTAAAATATTAACAAACAGTTCATGATGGATGTTTTTAAATGAAGTGAGCTAGGAAAAATTCATCCATTTGGAAAACTTTCATTTTTGATTTACCTCTCTGTGTTCATTAGCCAGGATGTCGAGGGTCTGTGCACAGTTCAGAAAAGTGAATATCAATTAGAAACTGCATGCACAACAGTTGAGTGATCCCTAAATTGTTATTACTTTCATTTCAATTATTTATGCAATAAACTGTATAATACAGCAATAACATTAAGGATAAATACAGACCACACTCCCTGACGTACTGCTTCTTCCTCCAGATCGGATTTCCAATTAAGCGGAAGCTGGCATTCCAGGTCTTACTGAGGAATAGTTCTCTGGCTTTCGAATCATACCAGCTCCCCCCCTGAGCTCCCTACTGTACTCCAGGCCTGATGAAAGGTTTATCTGAACAAACAAAATACATATGTACAAATAAACACAAATGTCAGGAGCTGACACGCCAATGCAAACACATGTCTTTACCCTTACCCACCGTCTGACAGTATGACAGGCTAAAGAGTGTTTTGAATGGACACTGCACACAAGCTTCTGTAAGGAATGACCAGACTAAAGCCCTGCAATCAGTTTAATGTCTTTAGGAAGCAGTGCTCTCTCCTAGTGTGATCCTTTGATGATTTGCAGCGGGACAGGTGACAGCCTAAAGCTGTGAGTGGCAGGAGGGCAGCCTGGCCGCTTGTCACCTGACCCCCTCCACTGAGGGGTCGAAGGACAGGTGTGCGAAGCTCCCTGTACTGGGGTGCCAGGAAACCAATTGTGGTCCAACCACTTCATGGGACCATTAACAGCCTTGGACTTCACTGTCCAGATGAAAGAACAGAGAATATAACTTTTCATCTGAAGAATTATTTTAAGATCCCCAAATGGAAAATAAAGGGGATTCAGCACTGTGACAAGTGCTTGAAGGTACTTTGCCCTTAAAAACTCTTCCTACAGACAATCTGGGCAGTTTGTCCCCACCAGCATCTTAAGATAATTACCTTGGAATGCCTCAACTATATGTGAAATTCCCATAGGACATTTCCCTGGGGTCTGAGGGCTGCCTTGCTACTTCATCAGCATCCCATCTTTTATCTACAACTTTGAACCAAGACATGCCTCACTGGGGCCTTCAGATGGTGAGGGTTTTATTACAGAAAGATGAGCAAGGTAGAAATAGAGGCGGGCAGATAGAGCCAGCTCCTCAAGAGGGCCAGGATGAAAACCAGGCTTCCAGAAAGAGACAAGATGACCAGACCTACACACTTTGGCAAAGAGGTAGGACCGGTGACATCTAAATGACATCACCTACCTCAGGAGGTAACCAGAGAGAGACCTCTGGACCCACCACTTCCTAGGAGACTCTTTATGCTTTCCACCCATACTCATTATGTGACTTGTTCCCTAATTAGACCACCATTACCGAAGTGACCATATTTGTCATCTTATTGGATGTTCGTGGCTGTGGCCAGGTTGTACCCACGTGGGTTCCACCCCGTAAAACTATAATAAAACCCTCACCGTCCGTAAGTGAGATCCCTGGACCACAGGTCCAGGACCCCTCGTGCCCTCGGGAGCTTTCCCACCCACAAATATCTTCCCACTCTTAACTCTGTTGTTTTGAGGACCTGTCTGTTCTTTGATTTCTAGAAAACAAGAACTCAGTACCTCCCACGGGCTGGGAGATACAGCGTTGCTTATTTCATCTTGGTATTATTTCCCTAACAGTTTGATCTTGGAGTTTGGGATTTACTTATCAGAGCTAATCTCTCCACTCTGTTTTACTTATTTTCCTTCCTTGGAGAAAAGTTCTGTGTTCTCCTCCGGAGTAGTGTTTTTCCTGGTCCTCTCGGGAAGAGGAGAAGAGGTAAGTCCTGAGGTTATTTTGTGCTCTCGGCCTTCCCTTTGGAGCGAACCCTCTCACAGCCGCGCAAGGGAGCTCCGTGGGGCCTCATCCCCTGCAGCCCACAGGCCCTTTCCCGTTCCAGCCAGGCCAGCAAGTTCAGCTGAGCCCAGGCTGTCTAGACCTGGGGGAGAGCAAGGCAGAGCAGCTTGGGAGGCAGTAATGGCATTGCCATCTTCCCTGGGAGAGGCCTGGGGGCAGCCACAGGCCCCACCAGGGACAGCTCTCTGTTTTGTGGCAGAAAGGACCCCTCAACACTGTACCGTGGCGAAGGCAACCGAGAAATCCCAAAGCGGAAGGAAAGGGGGCGGGGAAGGAGGCCCTGGCAGGCCTGGCTCTCTATCCAGGGAGGAGTGGTGAGAGCCGACCCTTGGACTTTACTCCACAGAACGTTGCTCGCAGCAGAGGCGCCCTCTGTCCCTGGAATGCAGGGTGGGAGTCAGGGCGTTGAAGAGCATGTTCACCAGCCTCGGACACCCAGCTTCAAGCTTGTTTAGCTTTGACTGTGTCTTCTCTGCTGATCCAGAACCACATCTCATGATAGAAACTGGCCGTGGTGCCCTGATGCTCCCTAAAGGAGTGAGAACAACTGCTTCCCTGGGCAGCTGGCAATCGAGAGCTGTTCAAAACAGAGGGGAGGGGGGATTTCTTCTGTCAGGCAGAACAGGGCGCTGTTTGGTGGGATTTGCCCAGAGGTGGTGGGAAAACCCAGGGGCCTGAAGCCGGACACGCGTGAGTCCTGCTGCGCTTGCACCCCAAGGCCATTCCCTCTCCAAACCTAGTGGTTCCCAAACTTTTTAAAGGTATAACATCCTTTGGCAGAGAAACTTTTTTAAAAAATAAATTGAGTTTGTTGTTACATTTTAGGAATCCATTATGATCAGCAAAGAAACTCTTACAAGAAAGGTTAATGTACAGAACAGATCAAAGTAGAGCTCTGCTGGGTGAAGAAGTTTAAGGATACGGAGCCCACCATTTTCCCTCCTTCTCCAACTGGGGAGGGGGTGAAGTAGGAGGAAGAAACAGCTGTAAGGTCTGTTTGGGGCTCTTGAGGATCTTCAGCACAATTTAAACCACAATAGATTGCTAAGTTCCCTAATTCTATAAGTGCCATTTCAAAGATCTTCCTTCCGAAATGGTCATCTTGATGATTGATTAATTTTGGGGGTATCAGGGAATGCAAGAGAGAAGAAGGAGAGAGGAGTCACCCTTGTAATTTGGATGTCAGGCTAGAGTCCCAAACTGGAAGGATGTCTTGGGTGTCCCAGTAGCACTCTGCAGGCTGTCACCGTAGGTGCGGCCTTTCTGTCCGTGGGCGACAGCAGCACGTAGGATTGTGGCTCATCTCCTCAGAAACAGGACCAGGCCGCTTCTGTCTCCTCACCTAGTGAGCACCCAGAGAAGAGAGGGCAGTCCGGCCTTGGCAGCGACCGGCTGACAAGAGTACCAAATTAGGAAGAGGAGGACGAGGATCGCCGGCTGAACGGCCAGCCTCGCCGACACTCAGCAAGCAGTCAGTGGAAGTGTGTGGAGCGAGCCGGCGTGCAGCTCCGCCAGCAATGCAGGGAGAAGGGTAATCAAGCAGGACATGGTTCCCTAATAAGTGTAAAACTAAACATCATCAAAATGCTGCAACATAAAACCGGGGGCTGGAAGTGGTTAGTGCTGTGATTACAGAAAGGGCATCAGAGTAGGATGTCAATTCTCCCAAGGATCCAAGAAAATGTCTCGCATTCATTTTTATAAACAAAGCCATGGCATACTGGAGCTATTTCTTATTTCAAACATATAGTCATACCACCTTTATTTAGAACTTGGGCGAGGGGATTGGAATGGTCTGTGTCCAGGGCAAGATTTGGTATTGTGTGTGCTCCTTAAAAGAGCAAAATGTAAGGTTCACTTTAAACTATTCAGGTCCAAAGCAGTTAATATTTTAACTGAAAAGCATAGTCATTATGCTCAAATCCTTCTTTCAAAGATCAGATCCAGACTTTCCTGCTGATGAAATGGAGGCATTTCTATAAAACTCGGAGAAAGACACGAGAGATACAGGCCGGTCAGACCATTAGAGACGCAGAGACTACCAGCCTGGAGCAGGACGCACACAGACCCGAAGGCAAGCAGAGTGTTCCGTCTTCAAGGGAAACTGATTTACAGGCCTATGAGTAAAAGACAACATGAATCAAGTATCTCCTCCCAGTCAGCCTCTCTTGCAGCTGCCGCTACACTGTAGAGCGTTGTGTGTGCGTGCGTGTGTGCGTGCATGCGGGTGTGTGTGTGTACGTCTGTGTGTGTGTGTTTCCTCTCGGTTCCTGGCATCAGTTTAAGAACCACAGTTGTGGCTTGTGACTGTGCCTCAGCATGCCAATCCAGGGTGGTGCTGTTTAGAGTAGTTAGACTTGGAGACAAAAAGTATTTGATCTTCTCACTTCTCCTAAAGCTCAAGCTACCTAAAAGTAACTTTGGCTTTGTGGTCAGAAAGGGGCTGAACAGTTGGAAATGTCAGGAGAGCTTAAAGTGTCTGGGTATGGGATCATTGTTAGCGCCCGGGCTCTCCCCTGGGGTGAAAATCTCACGGACAGGAACAGCCTCCGCCTCCAGATGTGTGCCGGTCTGAAGGAGCTCCCGGCGGGCGGGGGCGGGGAGCGCTTGGAGGGGGCCTGTGTAGGAAAACCTCAGCGCCTGCCCTCCCTGTGTTTCCTCAGCTGCCAGGGGGCCGGGAATAGAGGCAGAAGCAGACCTTGCAACTCACAGAAGGTGTCGGAGGCGGGCAGGGCGGGCCGGAGCAGGAGAGCACGCTGCCAGCGCTTATTTTTTGGCACAGGATAATATTTGTTGATGAAGTTCTAAGCACAAGTTGTAGAAATCCCCTAGCTTTTTTCACCTGTGTCCGGGACTTTCTCATGTGTACTGATGAAAACTGTCATGTGTCTTGTACCAAAAACCTTCCGGTGTCTCCTGCACGGTTGGAGCATGTTCTAGGAGTGAGGCAAAGTCGTGGAATTAAAGGGAGAAAATCCACCTCACCGGTGACCGCAAGAAGAGCTGGATGCCCCATGAAGGAAGTGTCTCATTGATCTAGTGTCTATCTCAAGAAAACAGAGGGGCTTCCGAGCTCCTTCGTGGTCAATCTTATACATCGCAGCATAACTTCCTGAAGGGGACACAGTTAGGGAAAGGCGAGCGGTCATGGCTTCGTTGGCAAGCCAGTGGCAGGAAGTGTGTATTACCTTTACAACCGGTACTGCAGTGCTACAGTGCCGATCTTTAGCATACAGCCCAGCTACAGCCATGGAGAATCAGGTGTGGAACAAGTGGGATGAATTGTGGGTGGTCCTGGAGAACGCTGGGCGTCTGTGGCGTTGTGCATCTCTAAGTATTTATCCAATAAGCTTGCGGTCCAAAGAAAACACTGCTTCTCCAGAATGACCCCTCTGACCGCCCCGGGCTTCCTGCTCCTTTCTGTGTGGCGCCAACCTTGACCTTGCCCATCCGTGTTGGGTGAAAACGGTGCCTCCTCATCCGAGTGGATGGAAAGATGACTGTGGAAAGATGGGCTTCTGTTAGGACTGGACAGTCCTTTCTGCCCGGAAGCAGCTGGCACACTCTATTTAGGTAACTGAAGAAAGTTCAATGAAAGGGCTGTTTGCCAAAGTTCTGCAGACTTTAAGAAACCACAAGAGATAGTGAGAGTCCCAGAGCGACAAGCACCTGGGCCGACACCTGCGGCTCAAACAGTAAGGGGTGCGTGAGGGGCTCTGGGACCTGCCAGGAGTGACTGCACGGGACCACCAGCAGGACACACCACGCTGAGGGCCCGTAGACGCAGGAGACGCTGAGGTGAAGATGAGCCCAGATGCGTTCCCGTCACCTCCTCAGGCCCCCGCGCAGGAGGCCGCTGTTAACACAGACCAAGGTTTCTGTCCGAGGCGGGGCTTTGGAAGCAGCGCGGAGTCGTGGGAAATCAGAATTCCTCCAGCCACCTCCGCCTGAGTTCAGGTTTCGCTCCCTTTCACTTAGCTGCCAACCTCCTGCATGTTATCCACCTGTGAGCTCTCCTCCTGAGGAGACATTGTGCTCCACAGTCCCTGTCCAGTCTCTATTTGTCCCTGTCATGGTTCTCTAAGACAGGAAGACTTTAAATTGACTTTCACTGGGGATTTAGCTCAGTGGTTCCGGTGCCTGTGTTGGAAGCGCAAGGGCCTGGGTTTGATCCCCGGTAACCACATACAATACTGGGGTGTGGAGACTCACCCCAGCAGCAACCAGTACCACATACCACAGTGCCGGGCGTGGTGGCTCACGCCTGTCATCCCAGCACTCGGGAGGCAGAGGCAGGAGGATTGTGATGTGAGTTGGAGGCTGAGCTCAGGGCCAGCCTGAACCACAAAAGCGAGACCCTGTCTCAAATAAAAAACAACAACAATAATTGACATTCACATCTGTACTTCTTATCCAAATGTTTAAACTCCATATACATTTATAGCATATTTTAATGCTAATTACTTCGCATTTGTGACTTATTGAGGCTACAAATCTTTAGTAACTTTACTGAGGTCCAACTGGCATGCAGTAAGGTGCCCAAACTTCAAATGAAGAGCTTTAGGTTTTGACCTGTTACACAGAAACTGTGTCACTCACCACATCGTGATAACCCTCTGCCACCTCCCGGTGCCCCTTCCTCACACTCTGCCTCCTGCTCCTACACACAAGGCTACATTTATCAGAGTTTTATATAAATAGAATCACATGCACTCTTTTTCAAAAAAATTGTGGCTTCTTTCACTCGGCAAGAGTAGTTTGTGAGGCACTCATGTTGGAGCGTGTGCCCATCGCTTCCTCCTGTGTAAAGCTGCGATCACAGTATGCACATATCGGTTTGATCATCCATTTGCTCAGATGTTGGTCGGTCCTGGGTTTAGTCTAGTTTTTACTGTTAGAATAAAGCTGCGTCAACCTCCTTAGGGATACCTGCTTTCTCACCTCCTGGGTGAACATCTGGGAGAATTGCTAGATCACATGGTACGCAAATACCGACACTGCAGAGCCGGACAAACTGTTCTCCAGAGTGGCTGCCCCGCCTCACGCTTTCTGGCAGCAGTGTGGAGGAGTTCTAGTTCCATACAGGCAGTTCCTCTAAACACTTGAAAAGTCATGCCAGCCATGGTACTGGTTTATTTTCCTTTATTGAGTTTATTGGTACACTGTATATATACATTATGATCATATTCATCGTTGAGAATTTGTACCTGTACATGATATATTGATTCCCATTTTTTCCCATTTCCCTGCCCTCCCTACAATCCCCACCCCTATATACATAATCTTTGTTTCCATGTGTTTTTGCTTTTACCATCAAATTTTTTCTTTCCCCTTTTGCTTTCCCCTGCTTTCCATTCCCTTTGAGTTTCAGGAGGTATGATAC